>QEOT01003177.1:210001-237712 GCA_003123785.1 Pterocarya stenoptera
CCCCCCCCCCCCCCCCCCCCCCCCCCCTCTTAAAACAATACAAATGGGGCATTTTAGCCTTACACCATATCTGTATCCATTGTGGCAGTTTGTATAAGGGGGGTAGATACAGGCCGAGTAAAATTTTGGGTGTCGTCCGTGTAATTCGTTAATGTGGGTGTCTGTGTGAAGTGGACACAGAGATAAAGGAGAGTGAAATAGTACACCTCTTTTGCAAGTGGCAAGCTGGCAGCAGAGCAGTGTGGTGGCCCGTAATTGTGGGTGTCTACGTGAAGACTAAACTTGAGAGGAGATAGAAAGAGACAAATGAAGAAAAAGAGGATTATACCTGCATTGTGAATGGCAGGCTGGCAGCAGTGTGGTGGTGGCAGTGGCTGCAGAAGCAGAGCATTGATAGAAAGAGAAAGATGCAAGGAAGAGCAAACTTTAATCAATCAAGAGATGTGGGGATTTATAAGTTTTTCTGAAGTTAATGAAAATTTAATATATATCTTTATTGAAAGTATATAATATTATTATAGTATATTGGCTAGCGGGTGGGTATATTATATACCCGCTGAACGTAGGCCGCAATCTGCCTGTCCGCTTACAGTTTTTAGAAAGGAGGAAAAATTCGCCCACTACCCTTGTGGGTGGATGGGGCTTGGATGATGGGCCCATTTTAAATGGACCATTGAGCAACCCTATTTGTCGCGGAGAAAGTTTGCTGTGGAACTAACCATATTGAAATATATTCCTAGTGGCAATTTCCAATTTTAGGAACCAAGGGCTTGCCCTCATGTACACGTGGCTTCTTGGTCCCCTTGACTGCCTTTAGATCATGTATTAAATGTGGGCTTACATAAACACACAATCAAATGTCAGATCGTAATAAACATCTAGATCAAACATTGTGACTGCTGTTGACTCCTTTCTTCTACTTAGTTTCTTAGAACTCAGCCCTCTTTATGCGATTCATTTATTATTTATTTCTTAAGGAATACCTATTTCACTCATCAATAAAATTCTTGTTTACCGATAACAAAAGTATTTATTTTTTTAAGGTATGCTTATGAATATTTGTTTTCTTTGGAGCAGCAACTGCCTTCCATCATCGCCTCAGGAGTATCCGATCTTAGGTCTCAACTTGTTGAGACTTCTTGTGCAGAATAGAATTGCTGAATTTCATACTGAACTGGAACTTCTTTCACCCACTGCTTTGGAGAATCCTTGCATCAAGCATGCAGTGGAGTTGGAGCAATCCTTCATGGAAGGGGCTTACAACCGTGTGTTGAGTGCTCGACAAACGGTGCCCCATGAGACTTACGTCTACTTCATGGATCTTCTGGCAAAGACAGTCAGGTAATTTAGTTAATTCCTTCTTTGGTGATTGCTGGATAAGATGAATTAGAATTAGTGAGAGATTAAGGAAAAAAAACTGCTTATAAGAAAGTTAAGAACGAACTCGTTTTTTATTTTTTAAGTTAATTACTCATTCTGAATTACATTCCAGTATAATTCAAGGCCGTGAAGTATTACATGAAAGCCAATCTTTAGAATTCTGGATATATGTGATTGATTGAACTGCTAAGCCTTTTCATCTAACTCCATCAGTTTTACTTTGTAGGTTTGTATTTATGCAGTAAAATATGTTTAATGTTGAGGCCTTTCTTCTTAGCAAAAACAATTTTGAGGCCTTTCTTTATTTATTTATTTTTTCTGTCGCTTCCAGAGATGAAATAGCTGGATGTAGTGAGAAGGCATATGATCATCTTTCGATTAATGATGCACAACAAATGTTGCTGTTCTCTTCTAACCAGGAACTCTTGGAATACATCAAAGAGGTACTCATTATTGTCAATGATTCAAATTACTGACCAACTTGGTAGTAGTGTACTTAATCTCTTATTTCGACAATTTTCAAGTCGATGGTGAACATGTTTCGCTTTCTGTGGGAATGCCATATCCAAACTTTCCAGGAGTTCTTGGATATGGCAAGTTTGGACGATGTTACAACTAGTTAAGACGCCCTTTCTACCAGAAATCAAATATACTTTCTTTCTTCAATTTTACACACGCATAATCCGTTACATGAATGCAGGACCATCCTGAGTGGGAGATAAAGAATAAGCTTGTATATTTCCAGAAGGCAAAAGAATCTGCACCTTGCAAGGAAATACCTTCTCTGCAACTGATCAACCAGACACTCAGTTATGCAAGAGAGTTGGAGCGGATTGTGTAAAGAGAGCCAACTGCCAATGGTTATTAATCTGCTATGGATTACAATACCCCCAACAGCTGATACCGATTCTGCTATTTGAAATTTTCTTTTTCTCAATTCAGTGCTAAACTTTAAAAATTGTTTCAGTTTTGTATCTGAATCCGACCACTTCAGTGGCACATATTTTCAGCATGTTTCTTGGCAATGCCATTCATCAGTGCTTAGGGTTCAGTACATTTTCATTTCTTAAACTGGATATTATTTTCTGAATTTGCAATTTCACTGGCTGGGAAAATATTTAAGATGCTGAATCGGAGGTTATGGATGATTTACATAGAATTTATATCATAATATGAAATATTTATATCACCTATAAATCTTTCCTATTGTAGCTATTTACCAAGACTCATTTATGGATGGTGAGCAATATGCCCCGCGAAAAGGAAGGCTCAAAGAGAGATGCCTTGTGTGCACGTAAGATATTCTCTAGCAGAGTTCAATGGACAATAAAGCTTTATTTGCCTATTAAAATTGGACTCACATGGACCTCTTAAATAGACTTCCCAGCTAAGAAGGGAGACAAAAAGTGTATGACCCACACCTATATAGTAAATACTGTTGAATTGTGGCCATTAGAAAGTGATGGTGAGTCGGTGACTCGCTATTATCTATATTGGTTGGAGAAAATATCATTATACTTGCATCATGTAAATCCAACCTACTCATATAGAATCCTTAATGACCCAATTTTTTATATCATATAAATCCAATATTGAGGCAAACAATCCTCAACGACCTCCATTATAGGATTTCATGATTTTCCGGATTCCTCTCACTTCATACTTTATACCCTTTTCCCTCTATTCCAATCTTTTACCTAAGCTGTTGGATTTCTCAACTCGGAAGTTTGCACCACTTTGCTAACTTCAAAAATCAATCTTTCAATCTAACATCATTAAAACTAACTTCAATACTACTTTAACTTCTAGCGCATTTTAGTGATTAAATAAGTGAGTTTTTAATTCCTACAGGCGTGACAACACTCAAAACTCAAAGAAGAGCTGTAGATGAATTAAAATCTGTGCAGGCAAAGCTGTTTAACTCCATGAATTATGATATTATTGAGATATTCTTTTCCTTTAACTGGGGGGGTCCCAGTTTGAAATTGGCCACACAACGACATGGCTTAACATTTGTCTGGTCGTTATGTTGTATTTAATCAAGGTTTCCCCTCCCCCATTTCTGAAGAACTGTCATTCTCTGCACTGCAGTTTAACAGAAATTACATGGTACGCAGGTAAGGTATCTGTACTCATACTGCTTTATATCCTTCAATTCAAATGGTTCTCATTGATCACTGCCTTATCCCAGTCCTGGTGTTTATCGTCTTCACTTCCCTCGATAATTCACAAATTCGTACTCTCTCACTCTCTCTCTCTCTCTCTCATACAGTGCAGTCTTGAGCAAAAGGTTCCCACTATCTTCTGCTGTTTATGCCTTTAGAGTTACTATGCCAGAGAAAAAGAAATAATATACCATGAATGATAATCCATGACTTATGCTGTGGTCCCTTTGAGCATTTGGAAGCCTATTTAGAGTCCCGAGCTTCACTTGGATTGCAGTTCTAGATCACCATCGAAGATGACCCAGGTCAATATATATATATATACACACCCTTTTCATCTCATCTCTCGTTCTGGGTTCTTTCTTGTATTCATGTGACCCTTCTACCCTTTTTGCCAGGTTGATTAGGAAACTCAGAAAAACTTCAAAAATATTTTTGTCTTTGTTCTTTGGTTTATATAAAGTGATTAGAGAAAACAAAAAGGAACGCAGTATTGAGTGAAGTTTCCTTCTCTGATCGTTGCAGAAATAATATGAACATTTACCCTTTTTTACTGCAGAGTTAATGTGAACTTTTTTCTTTTCTGAAGAAAGTAAATATGCACTTATTGCGCCTCTGTCCCCCTCCACCTCCCCCCTATTCTCCTAATTTTATAGCTTTGCATTATGCATGTAGGATTGAAAGAGTGTATTAAAAGCTGAGAAAAAAACAGAAAGAAAGAGTGTATTAAAAGGTGGTATGGGTCTTGAATTATTTCGATAGTATTTATTAAGAAGAATATTTGATTAACAACCCAAGATTCATTATATCAATTCATATTAGAAAACTAGACTTGCGAGCTTTCTATTTCTTGTTTGTTCAGAGTTGAGAGTCAGAGAACTACAAAGACGTCCTCCACTGTAGTCTGTATTATAAATTGTCGAACTCAGCCAAACCAAATGGTAGTAAGGGAATCATCATGTTGACTTTCTAGGAGCACTTGTGTTCCTTTTGTGGGGTAAAGACAGGTCAAATCGATTTTAAAAGTTTTTTTTTTTTTTTGGCAGGCAAAAAATACTCATTTCATGGAAAGAGAAAATTATACTTCTGTTTCTTCGCTGCAACGAACTTCCCACCATGATGAACTCTTCATGCAGCAGAGGTTGCTCTTTTCAGATAGTCTCAAGGTCTGCTCTCTATCAATCTATTCTGAACTAAGCAGAAATATTTTAATGGGTATTTGAAGCACTCTTCTTACTCTTTCTATTGTTTACCCATCTAGCAATAATCTGACCCCACACTGTCATATTTGTTAGAAACTTGAAAACTGTTCCACTTGGCACTTAACTTAGTGATCCTTGGATATTCTTGAAAATTGGATTGAGAACTTCCATTTCATGCAAATATATTTAGGAATTGAAGAATCTGAGGAAACAGTTGTACTCAGCAGCAGAGCATTTTGAAGTATCTTACAGCAATGAAGATCAGAAACACATGTGAGTCAGCTAAAGTTTTTTGTGACTGTTTTCGTTTTCGTTTTCATTTTTGTTTAATGAATAGATACTTAATGTGCTGTTTGAGAGATTGGGTAGTGATCTTCTTTTGGCCTTTTGACCACTACATTTGGTATGGTTAAGTTGAATTGTTTTTTTTTTTCTTTTTAATAATGTCCATAGAGTGGTGGATACCTGTCAAGATTATGCCATTAAAGCTTTAGTCAATACAGTGGACCACTTGGGTTCTGTGGCATTTAAGATTAATGGACTTTTGGATGGAAAGATCTGCGAACTATCAGGAACTGAGCTTAGGTTCTCTTGCATTGAACAGGTACTCCTTTATTTCAATTTTTCTGTCCTTCAGCACATGAATATTATAAAAGCTTCCTTAGAAAAATGGAAAGAAATGAGCATTGTATGATGATAATGTTAGAGACAAATATGATCAAGTGATTCAACTCTTACATGAAGTATTGACTTCATATTACTGGATCTAAAATCATAGTTTTATGATTCCAGATTAAGATAGTTTTCTAATATATTGTATCAAGTAGACTTCCCCGACGCATGTTTATCTTCCTAATAGACAGGGGGATGAAAGAGCCTGTCCTCCTGAGCCATAACTGTCACTCTACAGCCACTTGTCCTGAAATCACATTTTGGTTGGATTACAAGGTATGTTTAGAGTTAAGAAAGTTGCACGTTTAAGAATCCCGAATGGATGCTTTTTACAATGAAGGCTGTGACAAGAGCTACTTTATTCACTTCCCTTGAACACATGATCATTAGTTCTAATGTTGTATAAGAATTTGAAACATACATGAGCATGACAATCTCTTTCTTTTATTCTTACAACCAAAAATAAAAATAGCTTCTATAATATGGGAATACAAGGAACAATTTCTGATGGAGGGATTCGACGTCTTTCCTGTTTTTAATTTGCCTCTTTCCCACTTACAAATGTTTGCTGGAAATAGAGACTTCAAACTTGCAAATACTTCATTGATCGCGAGGGCCTTTTTCAACAATCATTGGCTCTAAAATTTCCCAAGCATCATAAGCAGTACATTATTCCAGGCAAATACGTTCTTCTCTGCTATTTAATTCTGCCTTAATTTACAACCCTTTGAAGCTTGGAGGCCTTAAGGACTTCATTACCTTTTTCGAAAATTTACCTTGTCGCCCATTGTTTTTTATGTTCAGCTAGGACAACCATGGATGCTGTTGGCCAATCTCAACCAATATATCACAATGCTAAAGAAGACTTATGTCAGTTCAAAAGTGGTACTATTTCATCTACCTTGTTACTTCATCTAGTGTTTATGAAGCATGCCAGATCCTTGCATTTGAAGCTTAGTTGGAATTTTATTTATTACAATGAGAGGCGATGCGATTGGTAACTGAAGTGTTATGCTTTAATTATATGGGCCAAACACCTCAACATTTTTAGTAGTAGGATTAATATTGCCCATCACAAAAGTTACTGGGAAAAAGCTGATTATATTGTCTTTATGGATTTATGGCGCAGTCTTTGGAGCAACACCGGGTGAAACCTCTCCAGCAGTAGTCAGGTAAATCAGAAGTGTTTAGCACCGTATGGATTTATTTTTACTTAAAATATTCCTAGGTCATGCTCTATCTATATCAAAACTGCAATGCAGAAAAGAGCACTCTGCACTGTGGTCTGCTCAATCCTCCTCAAGATCTGGAGCTTTTCAGTTCACAAAAGCTGCATCAAAGAAAGCACTGGGTTTGTACAAATGGTTTTGTTCTCTTTATGGGGGGGAGAAAATGTTATTGCAACTATCATGCCACACATAATTATGCGTGATTCAGAGGCATTTTACTGATTATGATCTCTCTTTTTTGCCTCTCATAACTCAGAGAAACGAGCAGTCTCACCAAATCGATTTCCATTCATACGTTCTGGTTCTCTTGCTAACAGATTAATGACTAAAAGCTCTTCCACATGCAGACCACGGGTAACCACTGAAAACTACAAATGCTGACTGTACTCTGGTTGAAATAAGCAGTAGGCAATATATAACAGCATTCACAACTATCATATCGCTTATAATATACACGTTGTGTTTGCAGCACCCATCGGAGCCCCGGAGACCAGTTTCATCGTTTATTCATGTTGAAAGAGAGGGGACAAAAGAAATTACAAAACAATCAGGCAAAAGCAAACCACTTTTTAAGGCCTTGCTTAGCATGCACAGTTCCAAGAAGGAAGGCATGCTATACAAATAGTTGGAGGAACTAAAAGCAGTGTGATAGGAAGCTGAATGGCCAACATAACATTATCTTTAAGCCTCCTATTTGTCTGTTTTGGTCTGAAACTCAAATTTGTATTTACACTTTGCTTTCAAGTTTATAGCTTTACAATGTGCAGTTGATAGCTCCTTGCCATGCCTGCCTTACCAGATATTACCACTACCACCATAGCTTCCTTTCTTTTGGAATTTTACAGAGCATTTTTCTCAATGTTCAAGTTTCATGTTGAACATTGAATGGCCAAAAAGTTGAATGTTCAAGTTTCAACTTGAACATTGAATGTTCAAGTTTCAATGTTCAAGTTCCAAGAAGGAAGGCATGCTATACAAATAGTTGGAGGAACTAAAAGCAGTGTGATAGGAAGCTGAATGGCCAACATAACATTATCTTTAAGCCTCCTATTTGTCTGTTTTGGTCTGAAACTCAAATTTGTATTTACACTTTGCTTTCAAGTTTATAGCTTTACAATGTGCAGTTGATAGCTCCTTGCCATGCCTGCCTTACCAGATATTACCACTACCACCATAGCTTCCTTTCTTTTGGAATTTTACAGAGCATTTTTCTCAATGTTCAAGTTTCATGTTGAACATTGAATGGCCAAAAAGTTGAATGTTCAAGTTTCAACTTGAACATTGAATGTTCAAGTTTCAATGTTCAAGTTCCAAGAAGGAAGGCATGCTATACAAATAGTTGGAGGAACTAAAAGCAGTGTGATAGGAAGCTGAATGGCCAACATAACATTATCTTTAAGCCTCCTATTTGTCTGTTTTGGTCTGAAACTCAAATTTGTATTTACACTTTGCTTTCAAGTTTATAGCTTTACAATGTGCAGTTGATAGCTCCTTGCCATGCCTGCCTTACCAGATATTACCACTACCACCATAGCTTCCTTTCTTTTGGAATTTTACAGAGCATTTTTCTCAATGTTCAAGTTTCATGTTGATTAATTCTGGTTTGAATGAATTGAAGAACTGCATGAACAAACTATGCATATATTGTTCATGGAGACTTTGGACTCAGGATAATAAAACCCACGTATATTGTGTTTGACTCTGATTTGGATGCTGAAGTCTGATAATAAGGATAGATGAACATGGTCATGGCAAGGACTGTGACTGATACGCCATTTTTATCATTAACACCCTTTGCATACGAGGATGTGATTTTAATTACCTTGATTAATATCTTTTTTCAGAATGGTATAAGTATAATCTATAAACCATCTTTTAAATTTTCTCCACCATCAAGATCTGGAATGATATAATAATATATGAACGATTTTCAAGTGAACAGTTAAGTTGTGAACTAAAATTATTGTGTTATTAGGCAACAAACGTTGTATCTAATTCTCGACGTTCGACTCAACGAGTGTTCTAGGTAAAGAGCATTCAATAACCATCAAGTCAAATGCACTCCTAGTCATCATGATCTTGGCACTTTCCGGTAGAGGTAGGTCGAGATGGTTGATATTCATTTTGAAATCTATGAATCATATATCAAGACAATTAAGTTATCCATGTTAATTGTTGTGATTGTCATGACATTTTCAAGCTGAATGATCACAACAGAAAGAATGTATATCAGAAGGTTGCAAATATAACAGTGACTCAATTGTTTTTTAGAGCTGGGATCACCGGAAGCAATGGGAGGAGAAGGGCATGGTCATGGTCTTTGAATCAACTGGAATATGTACAAGGCATCACCTTTCTCCTTCTATGTATTTGCTGACGTTCAAAATCCGAGATCAAAACTAGGACCTTCATCTATTTCCCTTGTGCATGCATACTCTGTTGAAGTCTTCCTCACACTATCAATAGGGCTAGCAGTTGAGCTTGACTCAGCAAAAGCAAAAGCTCCATCACGCCACTGAGTGTCAGCTTCGATTTTGACCAAACCAGGCTACACAAAACAATGACAACAAAAATGCATTATTTTTAAAGCAGCTGAAGCAATCACAAACAAGTTTGATAAAAAATGAAATTCCTAAAAAGCATATATCAAAAATCAGAAAGAGATTAAAGCCTAACTATGACAGCGCATGAGTATGTGGGTTCCAGATATACTTAACATTATAAAACCTACAGTTGGGTTTGATTACATGAATCCTTTTCCACCTTTGAGGGTTCATATTCTTAAAGGCTTACTGCAACATTGGTGCTGACTTGATATAAGGCTCATATCAAGACCATCTTTAGGTCGATCCTTTTCCACCTTTGAGGGTTCATATTCTTAAAGGCTCATCTAATTTAACAATCTGCATTCCATTCGGACTGGACAGATAAAATATCTATCCAATACAGCGTAGGCTTAATGGTGTAGGATCCACATAGAAGTAGAAAAGTGGCTAATAGAGAAAATAAGTAGAGTTATGGCCTGACCTGATGGGAGTTTCCAGGATCGACACCCTTGGACAATTCACTTGATATAGCTGGCATAATTCATTCAAGATCAAGATATTATCTCATTATTTTTTAAAATTAAAAAGGGAAAAGGTAAAACGCAAAACTCAAAAAAGTATATTAAAACTTGCCTTCAGAAGACATAAGGCCAGGGGAGTTCTCGATGTCTATATTTTCACTTGATTTCCTTGTGCTTACACTTTCACCTGATTCACGATGTTGCAGGGATACTCTTGGTGGTCGATCAGCCTTAGGAGAATCCAGTATGACAGCTTCTGAAACTTGAGTACCTTTGGGAGAGGAAGCCAGTTCCATTTTGCTTTTATCCATAGAACCCGCAACAATGCTTTCCTGAGCGGTAGGTTTTTGGAGAATGGATAAAATTTGATGGGCTGCACAAATGGAAACCAGAGTCACAGGGAGATGGATATAGGGTACAACAAGGAGTTTACATCAGAAATGTAGCTTGTTGAAATGTCAAATTGTCTTCAAAGCAATCCGAAGCTTAACATGACAGAACCTGAGTGTCTGGGTAATGACGCTCGATGCCACTGGACATTCGAGGGCATGAACAGACCAAACCTTAATACTCATAGAGTGTATAATGCAATTAACGACTATTAAAGAAGTGAAAGGCAGAATCGGAAGCGCCAAGGCCTCATAATTTAGTAGAACTCTTACTCCTCCAATTCAACTCCAAAAGTAAAAAGGAATACTAGAGAGGTTTACAAAACTCTTTTAAATATAGTAGCAAGAAAAATATAATGCAACATACCATTTTGCTCAAATTCTATAAATGTGACTCCGCTAGCATAGGCATAGTTTTTAATTGCATTAGAAGTTATACATGTGGCCTTGGGCCTGAGAGTATAATTCACATTTTTTAACTTTGTAAAACTATTAATGTAAGTAGGATGGAAAGATACCCAGAAAACTGTAATTATGTCAACAAAATTAAGGAGCCACAAAAAGAAACAAATGGAAAAGAGAAGAAAACTTTTCAAGCTTCTTAATATTGTTTCAAATGATGCACAATGTAATCTTTAACGCACCATCACGTAATGGCTTGTTTGTAGGGACTCTCCCTCTTAATTTGGTCTCATCAACGGCAAAGATTCTAAGATTTGAATCCCCCTCCTTTTCTGAGCAAGCATTGTTCTGGAGTGTTCCTGTACATTCAGTCCAAAATATTTTCATTAGGGAAGATCATGACCTGTGCGAAAACTTGCCCAAAATAAGATCTCTGGAAACTTCAAAATGAAAAATAAAAGAGAGGACTAGAGCCAAAACCAGAACCAAACTGTATCTCTCTTGTTAATGGTCAAATTACCATATTGGCATATTAGTGTCAAAAGTCAGTCTCATTGAGTTGTAACAAATGGGGTGAGCCTGGTTGAAAATTGGAACAAAAATTGCAAAAATATGGAGTTCAACGGACACCTGCAAGACCCACCCTAGACCGAGTTTTACAAAAGTCTGTTAGACATCACGTCTAATCAAGCTTATTGCACAGGAAATTCGTGAGCCATCACATAAGACTCTTGCCCGAGCGAACGCCCCGTTTGGATTGAAAAATACTCTCAACCTATCTCATCTCATTCCATTTCATCTCATCATTACAACTTTCACAAATTTCTACATAATATAATAAATAATTCAACTTTTTCAAATTCTAAAATAATAATATATTAAAAAATAATTTAATAACTTTCTATTTGGAATATTTCACTCTCATACTTACCGACCTTTTCCATGTAATGTCCTGGTTTCCTTGACAACATTGCAATTGTTTCCTTGAGCACTAGGCTTACGGTCTTCTTCATGTTCTCCAATTTCAACCAGATGAGAATCAAAAGCTATCGATTCACCAGATCTTATTACTTCGTCTTTCTTAAGGAACCGGCTATTTAAGTGTTTCCTGCTTTCATCAAACAGCATGACCTGAATGGAGACCCCAAAAAAGTAACATCAAAATTAAGTGAACCTCTCTGCAAACACATGCATTAACAAGGATATCCAGTTACATTATTGAGTGACTTGAGGTTGGTGACAAAGTCAATAAAATAAATTTAAAAATTTAAAAAGCACCTGGAGAATGGGTGTTATATAATTTTACTTGTTCAGGTCAACAAACAAGATGATTGGCTTGTGAGATGAAATTAAAAAGAAATGGCAAAACCAACCTGCCTCCCTAGGGATCCACATGTTACAAGTTGTAAGAAGCCATCGTGATACTTTTTGGCCTTTTGTGTTACTTGTGTGGTATACAGAGCCTGCCATTCTACATTGCAAAAGGGAATATGTAAACAGGTAAAACAAAACTAGGAAAAAGAAACAGAACAGAATGCAATGAATCCCTAGAAGCACGAAGCATTAAGCAACAAGCATCAATTAGACAAATAATCAACCACTTTTAGTATAGCTAATGACACAATTCTACAGTGCTCCGGCATTTCATAAGACATTCTCCAGAGGGAAAAAGTCATATTTGAAATGCATTAAAAAATTTGTCCACCAAAGGTACATCAACCGGATTCACAACCTAACCTGTTGTACTTGGTTTTGTTGTATCTGGACTAGTCTGCGGTGCTTGATACTTCTGCACTTCGCTCTTCTTAAACTCTGAGAGGCAAGCAAATTTCAGAGTATGCAGGCGATATGCTAATGTTAGGCAAAATGCGCTTTTTATGTGGGGAATATTTAGATGCGAGCGACTCAAACAAATACCGTCTTTACTGGAAAAGCAAATGATAGATTGAATTGCATCCGAGCTCCTGAGCTGGATATTTTACAAGATTGATATGCTAATGTTAGGCAAAATGCGCTTTTTATGTGGGGAATATTTAGATGCGAGCGACTCAAACAAATACCGTCTTTACTGGAAAAGCAAATGATAGATTGAATTGCATCCGAGCTCCTGAGCTGGATATTTTACAAGTTTACTTTGCAAATGCTGTCGTCTAACCTCTGATGATTTTGCGTGACGGGCTCAAAGTTTTCCATGCTTTGTTCTTCTTCTCCTCATAATTCTGTCTATCTTACGAACATAATAGTAAAAATTGGAATAAGTTCGAGAAAATAAAAAATAAAAAAGACCAAAAAAAACTTTGAGAAAGGAACGCCAAAATATGACTAAGCTTTGTGACTCTCTTGAGCAAAAACATAAGCAACTTTAAAGAACAAGTTTAAGGTGATACCAGAAGAAACCGAACGGTTCCTAAACTTTTGTTGATGCATCAAACTAGGTTTCCCGGTTACTTTCATATTTCTTCCTTGTGAATTCAAATCAGTTATAGGCTTATGACCTTCCTGGGCATCAAGGATGTCAATAAGATAAGCACTAAATGTCAGCGATTCACCACAGCTTACTACTTCGTCCTTCTTCAAGAGCCTGCATTCCAGGAGTTTCTCGTAATCATCATAGAGCATGACCTGTGTACCAATTCACAAAGTAAGCAATAAAGGACAAAAAATCCCGTCCTCTAGATTCCTAGATCAACTCTTCATTTCAGTTTCTATAATCTTAATCACTATCTTCAATGAAATGATTTGAATTGTTTTTTCTCAGCATTTATCATTCTCCAGAGAAACCTTAATTTTATATGTTGAACGCTGAGCTGATAAAATATATGGCAAGGGATTTAGCAACTCTAAGGTGAATTTAACCTGAGAAATTTACAGCATTCTGATCTTTATACGAAAATTTTACAAAAAATATGAGAAGGTTTCAAGGGGATAAAAAGCTTCTAGGAAATCGATTCAACTACAAGATATACTCAATTTCAGATCTTAGTTTTGTTCCAGAAAATGAATTGCCATCCTATTCGAGCTCAAAATTTTCTCGTAGAGCAGAAATTTCATAATAATAATAGTTACAGTACGAAGTATTAAACGAAAGTGAAAGAATACCTTGTTGGTAGTGGTTTGGAGCTCTAAGAAACCGTCTTGGTAAACTTTGCGCTTCTGTGTCAAGTGCTTCGTGTAGGTCACCGTCCATCTCTTCACATCCGCCATTGCTGTCGTAAAAGATCAGAAGAGTTCAAGAGAGCCAATCTTTCACACAATAAGTTCAAAACTCGAACAATCGAGAGAGAGAGAGAGAGAGGGTGAAATGCTTCGAAGTTTTCAAATGGCGGGAACAGCTATAAGAATTTTCTTTGTTCGATTGGTGGAAAAGACGGCGTCGTTTAACTTCCAGTGGGGTTGCCCGCAGGGCACTTGGGCTTGGGCCGGGAACTCAATCTTTGATTCTTCGCATTGCTGGCTGACTCTCTGGCAATTTCTTTCAAATCAATGGCCATTTTAATTTTTATTATAGAACCCCTGCGGAACAGTCCTTCCGTTCAGGGGTTTTAACAGTCGGGATAGACTTACTATTTTATTACTATCTATTTATTATTTAAATTTATTTATTTTTTATCATTTTTTAAAGTATTTTTTTAACATCTTTAATCATTAAAAAAAATAAAAATATATATATGACTTTATTAATACTCACTTCCTTAATCATTAAATAAAATAAAAAATAAAAAATATATCAAATACAAAAAGAGTAGGAGATGGGTAGTAGTACGGTAGTAACCCTGTCATTATTCTTTAACAGTTACCAAAAAAATCACACCACGTCAGCACTGCCCACAACGCTGTCGAAAGTTCCGTCGCCCACAAAGAGAGAAGCTTGAAAATAATTTTTGGGGAAGAAACTGATTATTGTTCTCATGGGGGCGGGCACTGAATATTCACAAACTTGAAAATAATTTGTTGGAAAGAAACTGATTGATTATTGTTCACATTGGGGTCGATGGGGCTGATCAATTAGGAAGAAGCTGATTATTCTTTACATGGGGACACTTATTAGGAAGAGACTCAATCGAACAAGCCAGGTTCAGAGTATTATCAACATTATGGATTAACTACGTGCCTTGAACATGAAAGGTAATCTGAACCCTGTTGCTAAATGTCTGAGGTATGTGCTGTCTGACCTGTATGCTTACTCACATACTACTCAATCTCAATTAGTAAGTGTTTGGTCATTGATGCCGATTATTGGATGCCGTCGTTCTTTCATTGTCTCGTGGTGGACCAATCAATGTCACATAAAAAAAATGTTAAGAATTCTTGCTTTGGAGTTTCAGCTCTCAAAAATCTCCGTGAGAGATATTGTTTCATTAATGTATAAGAATTCTTTTAATTTTTCTGTTTAACTTGTAGAAAGAAAAGATCTTTTCAGCTGCACTAATTGTCAAATATCCTTTTATGTGTTGATATGATAAGATATAAAATAAATAATAAATTCTATCCCTTTCATTTAAAATATATGTGAAACGAAAGACCCGAAATAATGTATTCAACTTGATGCCCTGATAGTCGTATCCATTGAGATCGACAGCTGAAGATAAATGTCAAAGACCAAATTGCACGGCAACAAAAGGATAATCAAACGTCCACATAAAACGCAAGACTCTGGTACCACGTGTTAGAAATTGGAAGATGATGTATTGGTGGTTTAGGAATAATTAAAAAATGGTCTTGGAAAAGACTAATATTCAAAGGAAGACTACTGTTTTTTGTAGCACTTGGTGAAGTCTACAAATTCTCGCATGCTTCCAGGTTTTATCATTGGGGAGTGTCACTTTCTCCCACCATTTCTCTGTATAGAATTTTCTCTCCTTAATTTTCAACTCATTGAGCTGCTGTTAATTGACTCGAAGCCCCCGGGACGGACTTAATTTCACCAACAACCCATATGGTCTACCTTCTCCCAGCTTTCTTGTTGCTTGAAAAGTTATCAGTGGCATTAACTATGGCTGTCAAATCAATTATCGGTAACTCCATGTCTTCCTTCAGGCCTTCAATTTCACAATCTTTCTTATGTCTTCTTTTTGCCATTCCTGAAATATTGGGAACAGAATTGGGCCCGATTTTCTTGAACAAAAGAAATATTGAATGCAAGCAGCCAACCATCTAATCAGATGCATTTCTAAAGTTCAGAAGACTTTTATAGAAATTTCGTAGCCGTAGTAAAATATATATACATACTATCATGATCGGAAATAATCATTCAATTCCTAATAAATAGAGCTTTACCTTTGAAATTAGACTTCTTCTTCCGTATGTACGAGATCGCTCCAAGAGTTAGAATTCCATTGACTAATGCTACAACGCCAGCTATGATTCCTGCTCGTTTTATCTTGCTGGTGTTCCCCTTTTTCCCATTATTTTCTGAAAACGAAGTTAGAGTTCTACTCAATCTGCATATATCTTACTATTCATCAAAACTTGTATTAATTTTGAATATGCTGACTAGGCCATATAGTTGTCCAAGTTATCGTCCTCTATTCATAGTAAAAGTGCAAAATTCAGAGCAATTTTTTTTTTTAAATTTTTTAGAAGGAAAAAAGAAGTAAAAACTGTCAAGAACTAGATTCTTTTGTATTTCTGTAACTTGAATTTTACATTGAGAGTGGTCTAAATAAATAGATACAAGGAACAAATCTATGTAAGGTAACTAATTGAGTATGGTATGAATTTACAGTTACAAAATTAAAGGCTAATTATCCTAGAATCATGGTGTTAAAGAAATGGAGGATATATTGGCTTGATTTGTGGAAGTAAGCTATCAATACGCCCCCTTAAGTTGGCGCATGGTGGTTCGTAATGCCCAATGTGCATAGAAAATGGTGGAAGAGATCATGGCCCAGTGTTTTGGTGAAGATGTCAGCAACTTGCTCATGGGAGCAAGTGTGAACAATGGTAAGGAGTCCGGACTGAATTTTATCACGAACATGGTGACAGTCAATCTCAATATGTTTAGTGTGCTCATGAAACACATGATTCTGAGCAATGTGTAAAGCAGATTGATTGTCACAATGAAGGCTGATAGGCTTGGGGTGAGAAACACCAAGATTAGTGAGGAGCTTTTTCAACCAAGTGAGTTCGCAGGTGGTGACGGCCATGGCACGATATTCAGCTTCAACGGATGACCGGGCCACGGTGCTATGTTTTTTGTACGCCAGGAAGTGAGACTGGTGCCAAGTTGAACAAAGTAACTGGTGGTGGAGCGATAAGTGGTGGGGCAACTGGCCCAGTCGGAATCAGTATAGGTAGTAACATGAAGAGTATTGGAGGAGGAGAAGAAAATGCCTTGTCCTGGACTGCCTTTGAGATAGCAAAGAACTCAGTGGCAGCTTGCATGTGAGGATCACGAGGAGCGTGCATGAATTGATTGAAAATGTTCATTGCAAAAATAATGTCAGGACGAGTGATAGTTAAGTATATGAGATGACCAACAAGGCGACGATAGGGAGAAGGATCTGAAAGGAGAGAGCCGTCGTGGTTGGTGAGCTTCAAGTTTTGTTCCATGGGGAAGGAAGCGGTCTGAGCACCGAGTTGGCCACTATCAGATAAGATTTCAAGAGCATATTTGTGTTGGTTGAGAAAGATGCCTTGAGGTGATCGAGCAACTTCGAGACCAAGAAATTATTTGAGAGGACCGAGATATTTGGTTTTGAAGTGTATGGAGAGAACACGTTTGAAGACCTCAATTTGTGAGCAATCATTGCCGGCCACCAAAATATCGTCGACATAGACAAGGACAAGAGTGACACTGGTAGAAGTAACCAAGGTGAATAAAGAATGGTCCGCCTAAGACCGAGAAAAACCTGCATCAAGAAGCACAGTTGTTAGTTTAAAAAAGCAGTTGCGGGAGGCTGGTTTAAGGCCATAGAGGGATTTGCATAGGCGACAAACGTGAGTCTCTCCTTTTGAACAATAGCCAGAAGGAGGAGTCATGTAGACTTCCCCATCAAGGTCGTCATGTAAGAAGGCGTTATTGACATCAAGTTGGTGAATGATCCACTGGCGAGAAGCAGCAATAGCCAACAAACACCGAACAGTAGTCATTTTGGCAACAAGGGCAAAAGTCTCATGGAAGTCGAGGCCTTCAACTTGGGTATAGCCTTTGGTGACTAACCGAGCTTTGTATCTTTTGACAGAGCCATCTGCTTTGAGCTTGGTTTTAAACACCCATTTGCAGCCAATGGGTTTCTTTCCAAGGGGAAGAGACTTAAGTGTCCAAGTGGAATTATCTTCAAGAGCATGAAGTTCAGTAGACATGGCGTCTCGCCAATGGGCATGACGAGTAGCAGCGGAATAAGAGGTAGGGTCAGTAGAAACAGTGAGAGCATTTAAAAAAATAAGATGAGAAGGTGAGAAACGAGAATAATAAAGAAAAGCAGATAGAGGGTGAGCAGTACCTGAGGTCAATGCAGCTGGTGAGGGTGCAGTGAGCTCGTTGTGTATGGTTGGGCATATATAGTCATGAAGATATGCGAGTCGAGTAGTGCTGTAACGAGGATGGGGAGGAGGGGAAGGAGAAGGAGGAGGAGGAGAGGAGTCGACAATAGTAGAGGTAGTAGGAGAGGGTGGTGAAATGGGTTCAGGGACGGGAAAGGGAAGAATAGGAAGAGGTGTAGGTGAAGGAGGAGAAATATCCTGGAAAGGGAACTGATGTTCGTGAAAAGTGACATCACGAGAATAAAAAACAACCTAAGTGTCAAGATTATAGAGTTTGTATGCTTTATGGGTGCTAGGATAATCGAGGAATATACACTTAGAGGCATGGGGAGAAAATCTATCACGGGAATCGTGGAGAGTTTGGTCATAACAAAGGCAGCCAAAAACGCGTAAATGGGTATAGGTTGGAGGGATATCAAAGAGAAGTTCAAAAGGGGATTTATTTTGAAGAAGTCGACTGGGAGTGCGATTGATGAGATAGACAAAGGACACATTTACCCCAAAATTTCAAGGGTAAGTGAGCTTGAAAACGCAGATTACGAGCAACATTCAAGAGGTGCCGATGCTTATGTTTTGCAACACCGTTTTGTTGTGGAGTTTCAACACAAGTACGTTTATGAAGGATGTCGTGATCATGAAGATAATTTTGAAATTTGTGGAAAAGAAATTCTTGGCCATTATCAGTTCTAATAATTTTGATCGTGGTTTTGAATTGATTTTTGATAGGGGAAAAAAACGCATGAGATAAGTGTATGCTTCAGATTTATAGCACATAAGATAGATCCAAGTAGTGCAAGAAAAATCATCAACAATGGTAAGAAAATAATGAGCACCACAAATAGAAGAAGTATGATAGCCACCCTAGATATCGCAAAAAATTCTATTAAAAATCATAGTACTTTTATTAGCAAGAATGGAAAAAGGTAGTTTAGTGTGCTTAGAACGAGCGCAAATATCGCAATCAGATATAACACATGGATTATTAAAAAGACTAGGAATAACTAAGGGGGAAGGATGACTTTGGCATTGGTGCCATAAGATTTTATTAGCAGTAGTCTGAGTGAAAAAAGCAATAATGGGTTGGGATCGATACACATAAAGTCCACTGCAAAGCTCACCCGCTCTAATCAGCCTCGTCGATTGTGGGTCCCGAAAAGAAACAAAAGAAGAGGAAAAATAAATAATGCAAGAATTAGTATTTGTGAGTTTGGGAATAGAAAGGAGATTAAATAAGAAATGAGGGACAAAAAAAACATCATTTAAAATGAGGTGTGCGGCTAAGTGACAAGTGCCGACACCCTCAATGTTTATTTTATGCCCATTTGGTAAAGTGGCTTGCTGGTTATGAGAAAGGGGAGACAGAGTAGAGAATAGGCTTTAGTCATGGTAGAGGTGGTCGGTGGCACCACTATCCACCACCCAATCGGAGCGGCTGTCAAAGGGAAGGGGAGAGAAGCATTACCCATGAAGTTTGCGAGTGAAGGGCTCAGTTGAAGCAGATCAAGTAGTTTTTTATACATATCATGGGTCAAACCAATAAGTGGGGAAGAGGTGGAAACTTGACGAGCCATCGGCGCCGAGTTCGGTGGTGGTTTATTGAGGAGAGATGGTTGCGGTTTGCCACAGGTGTTGCGACCTCCTGGTTACCCGATTACACGCCAACAATGGTCACAGGAGTGACCCATTTTGCCGTAGACAATGTAGTGCAGGGGCTGTTCCGTGGGTCCATCGGAGTGAGTAGCGAGGATATGGGCTTCTGTCGATGGTGGCCTGAGATGGAGTAGGCGTTGCTGCTCCTCCTAAAAAAGAATAGAAAAATTTTTTGTGACGGGGGGAAAGGTTTCCATGGCTAAGATTTGGGTTTTGAGTTGGGAGAAAGAATCATTAAGGCCAAGGAAAAATTGGTAAACTCTTTCATCTTCAGCTTGTTGCTGCAATTGTTTGAGATTGTTGGTTTGTTGTAAGTGACTGAGTTCATCCCAAATCTACTTGATTTGGTTGTAGTAATCATGGACAAAGTGATTGTGTTGCTGTAGGGAGGATAGCTCATGCTTGAGATGATAAATCTTGGCATTATTGCCATGTCAAAATCGGGACTGGAGATCTAGCCATACGGTTCGGGGATCAGTATGAAATTCAAGAGAGTTGGCTATAGAGGGACTGATGGAATTGAGAAGCTAGGTAAGGACCATGTCTTTAGTTTGGTTCCATTGTCTATAATCTGGAGAAGTAGTTTCGAGTGGGAGAAGAGTGCCATCGACAAAAACTAGTTTGTTCTTGGAGTTAAGAGCACAGGTCATGGCTTTTATCCATTTGGGAAAATTGTCACCGGTGAAAGACTGGAAACAAGGATGAGACTAGGACAGTCAGAGGGATGGAGGATATATGGAGAGAGTATAGTGGAAGAGGAAGATGAAGAGGAAGAGGAAGAGGAAGACATGGGGGTCACGGGTAAGATAGGGATCTTGTTTTGCTCTGATACCATCTCAAGAACTAATTCGTTTGTATTTCTATAACTTGAATTTTACATTGAGAGTGGTCTAAATAAATAGATACAAGGAACAAATCTATCTAAGGTATCTAATTGAGTATGGTATGAATTTACAGTTACAAAATTAAAGGCTAATTATCCTATAAACATGGTGTTAAAGAAATGGAGGATATCTTGGCTTGATTTGTGGAAGGAAGCTGTCAATAAAAGGTACCTAGTTTTGAACTAGCCATCTTTATGTATAGCTCTTGCCCACCCTGAGAGTACACAACAATGTCAATCAGTTCCCCGAACCAAAGCAAGCAGCCACTCCCTTTTCCCCTAATATCTAAATTGGAATATGTTGTGCAAGAGCAGTTTCTCAAACACAATTCCTCGCATTCATCCAGGTTCAAGGTTGCATTAAACCAGGAATAAGATGTCTTTGTTAGCCACCCATATGATTGTCCCAGAAGATACCACGTACCATATTTCGACGTATTGGCTTTTTGAACTGCCTGGACTGGAAAATCCCATTTCAAATGTTCCACTGACTGAAACTATTGTGTCGCCGTCTCTGATTGATCGACTTGAAGGAAGAGTGTCTAGCGTAATGGATGTTTCTAAGAGGGAGAACAATAGAGAGTATACAAAAAAATAGGTACATGCTTCCATTGATTATCTAGTGGTTTATCTCCTTCTGATTCAGAGAAAGA
This sequence comes from Pterocarya stenoptera, assembly GCA_003123785.1. NCBI lineage: Eukaryota > Viridiplantae > Streptophyta > Magnoliopsida > Fagales > Juglandaceae > Pterocarya > Pterocarya stenoptera. Next base: position 231,179 of record QEOT01003177.1, read on the forward strand.
AATGTAGACAAGTAGAGATTTATGGAGGAGGGCATTATCCAATCTAAAAACCATGTGCGCCGCCGAAACTCCACCCAGTTTCCCTCAGAATCGGTTTCAACTTTCAAGTTCTAAAAACCCAGAACTTGACCGAGCTCTTTAAAAGGCCGAAACTTCAAGAGGCCCCTAGACTGCGACTTTCCGATTCTTTCGAAAGGAGTTACAACCAAAGAGCAATCGTTAAAATGGCCATGGGATCTGCCATGAGCCGAATCTATTAAATTATATAAGTCAATATTAGTATTACACGTGTTTAGCAGTTAGTTATGTTAGTTATTCTTTCTCTATGTGTATAAAGAGACATCAGATACTTGTACAAAAGGTAAGTTTTACCAAATACAATTTCGATACATTTTCTCTCCAAGATCTTTCTGCTTTCTGTTCTTTCTTGTATTCCATTTCTTTCTTTGTTCAATCTGATATGGTATCAGAAGAAGTGAACTTTGATATGAATTCAAACAATTCGACTTCCGCTCATCATCATCATCATCAAAATTCTTTACTCGAGGATTTCTTCAATCCCTATTTTCTTCATCATGGGGAAAGTCCTGGATCGATTTTGGTGTCTCAACCTTTGAATGGTCACAATTACTACACATGGAGCAGATCAATGTTGATAGCTCTTAATGCCAAGAACAATATAGGTTTCATAGATGGAACTTTTTCTTGCCTGCATAGTCTAGTCCATTGTATATTCAATGGTTTTGATGCAATAACATGGTCCTTTCGTGGATACTTAATTCTCTTACATGAGAAATTGCTGCTAGTGTTATCAGTACCTCTGTTGCTGAAGAGGTTGGGAAAAATCTGAAAACAAGATTCACACAAGGTAATGGCCCTAGCTTTTTTCAACCTAAGAAAGATCTTGATTCTTTAGTTCAAGATCAAATCCATCAATCCTTATTACACAAGATTGAAAGCCTAATGGGATGAATTTTCCACCATGAAACCAATTCCACATTGCTCTTGCACACCAGGCTGTTCTTGTGGAGCTTTGAAAACAGTAATTGATCAACATCAAAATGAATATGTTGTTCAATTCTTAATGGGGTTAAATGATTCTTTTACACACGTTCGAGGACAAATTCTATTAATGATCCAATGCCATCCATTGATAGAGTTTTATCTCTTACTTTACAAGAAGAGAAGCAAATAAAGGTTGCGGGATGCTCGGTGTTGTTTGAATCTGCTGCTTTATTTAGTAAGAATGTAGCTGCTCCTGCAACAAATGTCAAGAACAAAGATCTAAGCTAGTTTGCACTCACTGTGGTCTCACTGGTCATACAATTGATAGATGTTTCAAGCTGCATGGATATCCTCCTAGATATCGTCAAAACCCAAGAACAAAAACATCTTCTGTGCATCAAGTTTCATTATCTTCCAATGCCTTTGATGAAGCATCCACAAATTCATCCACTCCTCAATTTCCTTTTACCCAAGAACAATGTCAACAACTCCTTTCATTCCTTCAAACCTCTTCGCAAACAATCAACCAACAACAATGAATGCTATGACAAATTCACCCCCAAACTCTTTAAGTTTAGCAGGTATGGTTAATTCACCTGATTTTACCTTTAAACAGGCAAATTCCTAGATAATTGATAGTGGTGCTACTAATCATATGGTTAGCTCTCTTTTGCATCTCACTACAATTAATTATGTCACAAACACTTCTGTAAAATTGCCAAATGGAACATGTGTTCTTGTGACACATATTGGAATTGTGAAATTATCAGAATCATTGATTCTTGATAATGTTCTATATGCCTTTCTTTTTCTTTTAATCTCATTTCAGTCAAGAAACTTACTGAAAACTCATGTTGCTTTCTTTTTCTTTCTGATTTCTGTCTCATACATGACCTATACTCTTGGAAGATGATTGGAGTGGCTAAACAAGTGGCTGGGTTATATTTGATGCAAGCATCTGTTATCAATTCTAGTGCATTTTTTGCTCTTAATTCAGCTGTAACATTCCTTCTTTTGATCTCTGGCATTTTAGGTTAGGCCATCCCTCCTTCAAAAGGATTCAAACAATTCATAAGTTGATACCTGATATTACTACTTCTTCCAATTTTTCTTGTAATATTTGTCCATTGGCAAAACATAAAAGATTGCCATTCACTACTAGTGACTCTATCAACAATAAAATCTTTGATTTGATACATTATGATATTTGGGGTCCCTTTTCTGTCGATTCCATTACTAGTTTTAGATATTTTCTTTCAATTGTGGATGATCACTCACGTTGTACTTGGGTGTATCTAATGAAAAATAAATCTAACACTCAACCTCTACTTCAGTCATTTTTTAAACTCATTGAGAGAGTTTGATAATCATATCAAAACCATAAGATCTGATAGAGGAGTTGAGTTTGATATGCCAGTTTTTTATTCTTCTAAAGGGGTCTTATATCAACAAACTTGTGTAGCTACACCTCAACAAAATGGTGTAGTTGAGCGTAAACACCAACATATTTTAAATGTGGCACGATCCCTTAGATTCCATGCCAATTTACCTCTCATTTTCTAGAGTGAGTATGTTCTCACAGTAGCTCACCGAATCAATAGAACAACCTCTCCTTTGTTATCTGATAAAACACCATATGAACTTCTTTTCTCCAAGCCACCAAATTATTCTAATCTTAGAGTTTTTGGCTATCTATGTTTTTCATCTACTTTATCTCATAATTGTTCTAAGTTTGCACCTAGAGCTCATCCTTGTGTTTTTCTCGGCTAGCCATATGGCACCAAGGGTTACAAACTTTATGATTTGGGAACCAATACTATTTCTGTGTCCAGATATGTCATATTTCGAGAATATGTTTTTCCATTCAGAATTGGTTATGATTCTCCCACTCAATCAGTGGTCATACTAGTATCTCAAACAGATCATGACCTTGCTTCTGATTATACACTCAAATTGCTTGCAACTCAGATTTCTCCAAATAATCTTTCAAACTCCATGAATGAAAATACAAACAGTTTACCTCCAATAGTAATTCAATCAAATTTTGATTCTGTTCCATCACAACCTCTTATTAGAAAATCCAATAGAATACATAAGCATCCATCATATCTTGCATATTACCATTGTAACTTAGCCACCTATGCAGAGGCCACTTCATCATCTGATTCCTTGGGTAAAGGTTGAACCTCAGGTACTCAAGATCCACTTTCCTTCTTCATATCATATTCTAATCTTTCCTCTTCTCATAAAGCTTTCACACTTTCTATTTCATCTCACAAAGAACCAACATCCTTTAGAGAAGCCATACAACACAATAAGTGGTGTGATGCTATGGCTACAAAAATTAAAGCTTTAGAAGATAATAAGACTTGGACATTAACTCACTTGCCTCCCAATAAGCAAGTTGTTGGATGTGAGTGGGTTTACAAGATAAAATACAACTCCAATGGTTCTATTGAAAGATATAAAGTTCGCTTAGTTGCTAAGGGCTATACATAGCAAAAGCGACTGGATTATTTGAAAACTTTTCCCCCAGTTGCCAAGCTAGTTACTATGAGAGTGCTTTAGCTATTACTACATCTAAGAATTGGTCCTTGCACCAATTGGATGTCAACAATGCATTCTTGCATGGAGACTTAGAAGAGAAAGTATACATGTCTCTTCCTTTTGGATTTCACTGTCATTCAAGTGGATCTTCTGCTCAAGGGGAGTTTATGCCATCTGTTAAAGAAAATTCCACTAATTCTTAGTTCGTATGTAAACTAGACAAGTCATTATATGGCCTCAAGCATGCATCAAGGCAGTGGTTCTCAAAGTTCTCCTCTGCATTGGTGAATCATAGTTTTGTTCAATCTTCAGATGATTCAACTTTGTTTACTTGACAAAAAATCAATTCATCAATTGCATTACTGGTGTATGTAGATGATATCATCATCACCAGTAATGAGGATGCTGCAGTAGCTGATTTGAAGCAATTTCTCCATTCACAATTCAAGCTCAAGGATCTCGGCCCTTTGAAGTATTTCCTTGGCCTTGAGATTGCTCAATCCACCAAAGGAATTATTGTTTCACAGAGGAAGTATGCACTTGAGATACTCTCTGATTTAGGTTATTTAGCCTGCAAGCCTACTTCATTTCCTATGGATCAAAACCTGAGACTCTCTAAGACAGAAGGCACAACTCTTTCAGATCCACTTTGCTACAAAAGATTAGTGGGACGATTGCTCTATCTAACAATTACCAGGCCTGACTTGTCCTTTGCTGTTCAGATTCTAAGTCAGTATGTTGCAAATCCTATTGATGTTCATCTAGCAGCTGCTCATCGTGTCCTCAGATATATCAAAAGTAATCCTGGTCAAGGGATATTTTTTCCTTCATCTAGTGATTTGCAACTCAAAGCTTTTTGTGATGCAAACTGGGCTGCATGTAGGGACACCAAAAAATCTATAACTGGCTTTTGTATATTTCTTGGACAATCACTTGTTTTATGAAAATCCAAGAAACAAAACACAGTATCTAGATCTATAGCAGAGGCTGAATACCATGCTATGGCAACAACTACATGTGAGATTACTTGGCTGCAACACTTGCTCAAAGACTTGTACACACCACAATCCAAACCAGCTGTGCTCTTTTGTGACATTGAGGCTGCTATCCATGACTCGTTCGGAAATGAGCAACACAAAAGGCTATCCCAAGTGCAGGAGCGTGTCGAGTAGTAATTAGGAATAAATTCCTAGATCGTCTCCACAGGGAAAGTGCTAAAAATAAACTCGTGAAAAATGGTGGAAATATTTACGGTGAGAAAATAAAAATAAAAAGTACTGATATGTACAATGGAAGAAAGAGTGCAGTGAAAAGAGTATTTTTACTGGTTGTGAACCAGATTCATTTTTGGTTGGTTTGAGTGTTTGAGATGCAGTAAAAATTAAAGAAATTATAATGCGAGACAGTGAATTTAAATTGCTGGAAATTAAAAGACTGAAATTTAAATGAGCTGGAAAATTAAATGGCATAAAATAAATTGCAGAAAATAAAAGTGCAGGAAATTAAATGCAGAAATTTAAAGTGCAGAAAATTAAAGTGCAGAAAATTAAAGACAGTAAAATAAAGGACAGTAAAATAAAAGTGCGGAAATTAAAAGTACTGAAAAATAAAATTAACTCAGTTAGACTAGAATAATGATTCTATCTAACTGGAAGATTTATCAATTAAGCCCAAGAAAATTAATCATCAAATGTTAAGTCTGAATAATTGATGGTAGAGACATTCACAAGTCCAATTGATTACCACATGGATTTCTCAAGCATTCACTGTATTCGGAAATCACAATGAATCAAGAGAAATATATAGATAATCAACGTTTCTAATAATACCAATCAATTAATCAAACTCACAATATGAATTTTATTGTTGATCTAAAATAAAAGTGCAGGATTGATGGTAGAGATATCTATAAGTCCAATTGATTATCACAGGGATTTTTCAAGCATTCACTGTATTCAGAAATCACAATGAATCAAGAGAAATATATAGATAATCAAAGTTTATAATAACAATACCAATCAATTGCAAGAATTAAAAGTGCTAAAAAAAAAATAAAGGACATAAATTAAAATAAAAAATAAAATAAAATAAAAGTGGAGACTACGGATAAAGGAGAATAGTTCGATAACACAGTTGGTCCATTTAGGCTCTCAACTGCATCACCGAACTCCCTCACTTCATCTGCACTTTCTCCTAAAAATCTGCAGACTACTCCTAAACTACTCTACTGGGTGTCTCACCCACCCAGAGTCTACTGGGCGTCTAACATCTGCCTCCTACTCTATGGGGCATCTAACCTCAGCCTCCTCCCTTCATCCGTTTACACGCCTTATATAGGCATCAAAAGAAAAAAAAAAAAAAACATTGCACTGCATATGAGCTGCCCATGTCCACCACTCAGAAAGTTATTCTGTTTGTCCCTGCATGTGCATTTGTTTGGTCTGCCTGTGTGAGTGATCTGTAAAAGATCCCAGCTGTTCACGTGAGTTTTCTTCTTTCTTTCTTCTCTTTTTCTTTTCGTTTCTTCTGCTTCCGCGTGCGTCGCCCAGCATGTGTTTCTTCTTTCCTCTTCTTTTTTTTTTCTTTTTCTTTCTTTCTTCTGCCCTGCTTTCGGCAGTGTCGTCCGCATCATGCATGCACGTTCCTGCTCTGCGCTTTGCTTTGATTTCCACAGCTTTGTTCCGAGTGGGTTGCTGCTGGTTTACTCTGCACCAGCGTGCTTCTGCTCTGCAGCTGCTGCAGTTCTTGTTCCAAGCGTGCATCTTTCCAGCTCCTGAGTTATTGGTCCGCATGCTATTGTGATAAGCTTTCAGCACGTTGCCTACCAGCTGCTGCCCACGTGAAGGAGTCTGCTGCTATGTAGGATTCTTGTTCCAGCGTGGTTCTCCTCTGCCTTGAGGCCAGTTGCTGCCCACGTGATGCCATCCAACCCAGTGAAACCGAAGCTTCTTCCATGTGAAATCTGCTGCTCCACTTCACGTC
>QEOT01003177.1:242952-293231 GCA_003123785.1 Pterocarya stenoptera
GATAAAGGAGAACAGTTCGATAACACAGTTGGTCCATTTAGGCTCTCAACTGCATCACCGAACTCCCTCACTTCATCTGCACTTTCTCCTAAAAATCTGCAGACTACTCCTAAACTACTCTACTGGGTGTCTCACCCACCCAGAGTCTACTGGGCATCTAACATCTGCCTCCTACTCTATGGGGCATCTAACCTCAGCCTCCTCCCTTCATCCGTTTACACGCCTTATATAGGCATCAAAAGAAAAAAAAAAACATTGCACTGCATATGAGCTGCCCATGTCCACCACTCAGAAAGTTATTCTGTTTGTCCCTGCATGTGCATTTGTTTGGTCTGCCTGTGTGAGTGATCTGTAAAAGATCCTAGCTGTTCACGTGAGTTTTCTTCTTTCTTTCTTCTCTTTTTCTTTTCGTTTCTTCTGCTTCCGCGTGTGTCGCCCATCATGTGTTTCTTCTTTCCTCTTCTTTTTTTTTCTTTTTCTTTCTTTCTTTTCCCCTGCTTTCGGCAGTGTCGTCCGCATCATGCATGCACGTTCCTGCTCTGCACTTTGCTTTGATTTCCACAGCTTTGTTCCGAGTGGGTTGCTGCTGGTTTACTCTGCACCAGCGTGCTTCTGCTCTGCAGCTGCTGCAGTTCTTGTTCCAAGCGTGCATCTTTCCAGCTCCTGAGTTATTGGTCCGCATGCTATTGTGATAAGCTTTCAGCACGTTGCCTACCAGCTGCTGCCCACGTGAAGGAGTCTGCTGCTATGTAGGATTCTTGTTCCAGCGTGGTTCTCCTCTGCCTTGAGGCCAGTTGCTGCCCACGTGATGCCATCCAACCCAGTGAAACCGAAGCTTCTTCCATGTGAAATCTGTTGCTCCACTTCACGTCTAGTTCCTTGCACGCTTGTGTCTGCTGCTTTGTTCCGAGAGGGTCAAGTCTGCTATGAGAGTTTGCTGTGTCAACCGAAAGAATCTGTTGCATGCCTCTTGGTTTATTTTATTGTTTCTACTGAGCTTTCTGTCAAACGAAAACTGCATGCATTATTGCTCCAGCTGGTCTCGTGTGAATGGAGAGCATCTGTCTCCACCAAGCCGTGTCTTCCACTTTCTTCCAGCCGACGGTAGGTATAATTTATTCTGTGAAAAATCTAAATTATCTAAATTTATGAAAATTTTTTTTCATGCATGATTTGCAAAATTATCTAAATTTATGAAATGAGAATTATTTATAACAGGCAAATATCATTGACATTTATCAGAAAGACTTTCAGAATGAAAATATATTGATCCTTAGCTCTTATAGTCCCCCTAGGGACTCTTCTTTAAACTTCCTTTTCTAGAGTGAGTTGCTCCCATCCATTTTGAATCCCTATAAACCTGTCAGATAGTCTTCATCTCTACGATTTCATTAAGACCACTAACAATAAGTGCTACAACACCTGCATTGAGGAACGCCTAAACTTGGCAATTAGCTGAGTTTTTGCAGTTGCAGTTACAGGTGCTCCTATCCAAAGATTTCCCTGTAAATAATTAGTTGTAATCCAACCAAAAATAATCTTTGATAAAACCTCTGGTACCTTTCTCACTGAGCAGAGTAAATTTATATGGACTATCTATTATTTTGACTGAAGATTGGGATTACTTGTACACATAAACAAAGAAAAAAAATGTATAATTTTAGTAGAGGAAACTGAAAAAGCAGTGATTCTACCAATCACTACACCTAGAGGGGTGAATAGGTGTAATCCAATTTTGATAGTCTTTTCAAAATTTTTTTTTAATAGTGAAAATAGCTTCATTTCATCTAGGTATAAAACCTTAAAAAGGTGTACAATAGTGTTGATCAATGAAAATTACATTCTCAATGAAAGAAGGAACACTATTCCACCATATATTTATATCTTCAATGGACCATGCATGTCTAGCCAATCGATGAGCTGCCTCAGTTGTGAATCTGCTACTATGCTGGAGTGAACAATGAGGGAGTCTGAGCATTAAGCTTTTGATTTCCGCAACCACTGATCTAATGGAAGCATTACAATCAGCCTCTTTGTTTACTTCATCCACCAAGAGGAAACAGTCACTCTCAATAACCAGTTTAGAGATACCAACATTCAAGCACTGCAGACCTCTCAATAAGGCCACTGCCTCTACTTGCTCAGGTTCCAATTGCACAGATTCAGCACAACTAGCTGCCATCAGAACATCCCCTGCATGATCTCTTAATATAATCCCCAAACCAGCCTTGTTTAACTCGAAAAACAATGCCCAATCAACATTAAGTTTGAGAGAATCCTGAGTTGGTGGAGACCATCTATTCTGCAGGTCTTTTCAAAATTATAGACAAATAAACAATTAATCAATGAATCAAATAACACAAATAATCAACACAGTGATTTTGGTCACGAAGTGAAAACTCATTTGAAGAATGTCTTCAAATTGTAAAATCACTCCAGGTGTAAGACACCACCTAAAATTCACTATAGAAAAATTACAACTAGGAGTGATCATCGGGCAATCCGGATTGGAAAAACCGACTGGATCGGCCAATTCAGTTAAAGACCGGATCAAACCGAGTTCATTCAGTCCGGTCCACGGTCTGAATTTTATAGGACCGAGTTCATTCGGTCCTGTCCATAGTCCAAGGGTTTTTTGGACCAGACCGAATGTAAATAAAATCCTTTTGTTTTTTTATATAATTTATATATATAATTAATTATATGATTTTCATCTAACCTAATCCTATCACTAACTAATATATAATTATACTATATTATAATTAAGTATAGACTATAGTTATACAGTTATACAAATATTACTAATAGTTTAATACTTTATAATACTATTATATAGTTATACTAATCATGATTCATAATAACTAATCACTATAAGTCTATAACTATATATAGTTAGTATCAATGTATTAATATATTCTTTAATATATTACTAATACTATTAAGTATTAAGAGTTATAGTATAAATTATAATATATGTATAATTTATAAATTTATAATAGTATGTATCTTTTTTAATTATGGATGTAATATATATGGATAATTCAATTATTTATACTTATTGCTTCATATACAAAATGCTAAAAGTTGTATATGGCTCATTATGCATTAACATATTTAAGTTAGTAATAAAGTAATAATTAGCATCATCAATAATGTAATTTTCATTTAATTTATTATCGTTGATCATATAGCATATTTTTTTATTGAGTTTGTTACATAATCTACATTAATAAGTCATTTAGTTTAATTTAGTATTGTTCATAATTTTTTTTATTAATTGATTTAAAAAAAGAAAAGAAAAACGTTGGACCGAATTGACTGGATCGGACCGATAGCTACCGGTCCGGTCCAATCCCTATGGGTGTTTGGTCTGGTTCTTTCCGGAAAAATGATAGACCGAAAATGTTCGGTCCATCGCATGACCAGACCGGATTGGATCGGCCCGTTTCCACCCCTAGTTACAACCAATTTAGAGACACTCACAAAACCTTGTAGTGCTAAACTTGGCTTGCAACATCACAAGTGACCCACTCGATCTCTACAAGCATGTAGTATCGGAACTCCGACCTTTTTATAGCTTCTCACGAGAACCTCTTGATCTCTGCATCAATAGTAGCTCCAGACTCTTCCAACCAATGAACACGTCCACTTCAATGGACTCAAATAAAGTTTGATGTTAAGTGTGGTGTGGTGGAGATATGAATTTCCAAGAGAGATTCAACAATGTGGGGAAAGTTTATCTCAATGGCTCTTGAAAGCACCTAGGGTTTTTGCTCTGTTTCTCCACCCCAAAGAACATAAACAAGCTGTTCTATTTATAGTCCCAAGTGAACATGAAACTCAAAACCCTGAATTTTAAGTTGACTAGAACATTGGCTCGAGCGACATGCCGAGTGCAAGTCGAGCGCAAGTCGACACGTCTAGCGCACATCGAGCGGACCTCTCTGGAAGAGTACTGCTTGAGGGCTACGTCGAGTGCACATAGAGCGGACCTCTCTGGAAGAGTATTGCTTGAGCGCTACGTCGAGTGAACCTCTTTGGAAGAGTTCTGCTCGAGCACTACGTTGAGCCCACATTGAACGAACCTCTCTGGAAGGTTACGCTTGAGTGCTGAGTCGAGCAAACATTGAGCGGATCTCTCTGGATGGTTCCGCTCGAGCGCTGAGTCGAGCGAATATCGAGCTGATCTCTCTGGACGGTTCCGCTCGAGCGCCAGTTGAGTTCTGCTCGAGCGTAGTTGAGTTCTGCTCGAGCCTTGTTGAGCACACTTCAATCCTTTTCATATTACACCGCTTCAACACTTGTTACAACACAATTTTATACAGATTTTCACAAGAATATGCCGACCAACAATTTTTTCCCTCAACAATCTCCCCCTTTGGCATTTCTGTGACAAAACCTCTAACCTATACATAGGACCTAATTTTGACACACCCCACACAGGATTCCTAGATTTTCAAGCATAGTCTTGAACACGTGGAGATATTTGTGCAAACACTTAGGAAACAGTTAAACGTACCATAAAAAATATGCAAGAAATATTCTCATAAGTATAATCAATGTCTGTTCGTAAATCACAAATCAGAATACACGTATAGACATGACAATCACAGTTTTCATAAAAAAACATTTTTATTAACAATTAATCAAACATTGAGTTCAATTAGACAAATAACAGCAACACAAGCAGCATGTAATACAAAAACAAAATTTGCTCCCCCACAAAAACATGTGATACAAAAACAAAGGCTCCCCCCCCCCCCCAAAAAAAAATGTGTTACTAACATCTATCCTTCTCCCTTTTCTTTTACTCCCCTTACATCTATACCACTCCCCTTGAATTTATACTACTCTCCTTTTTTGTCACAATAGGCCAAGGGTCTCAATTATCACCATCACTCTGACTGCCACCACCATCATCATCATCATCGAGACGCTTCTCCATGTCATTGAAGCGTTGAGTCACAAGCTGCTGCAGGCTATCAACTTTAGCATCAAGTCTATCAAACTGGGTATCAAGGCAGGCTAGGTACTCAAGAACCTGTTGAAGGCTGGGCTCGGTTGAACGTGGTGCCGATGTGGATGGTGCCGAGCTAGGAGACTGAGAACTAGATGGCCGAGAGCTCGATGGTTGAGAGGAGGATGCAGGAGGATACTCAACTAATAGAGGGTGAGGCGTAATGTGGGCACGACTAAGTTGCATGGTCCTACGACCAATAGGAGCCTTAAGAAGAATTCTAGGCTCTTGGGGAAGAATAGAAACTGACTGAGAGAGGGTTAATTGAGTGATGAGGCAGGCAAATGACAATCGAGTCCTTACTTTGTTAGACTGAAAGGCCTAAAGCATGAACTGGCAAAGATAACTCCCTAGATCAATGGAGACATCATTGATCAGTGCATATAGAAGAGTGGCGCGATCAAGACCCACATCACTCTGATGGCCAGTAGGATACAGATTTGTAAGGACAATCCTATTGAGAAGAAGATATTCAGGTGGAAATCTTACCGTTAGAAGTGGTGACTTACCATCCCAATTACGAGACCCACCATACAGACATCTAGTAATGATTGATGGACTAGGAGGAGATGTCTGTGTATAGGGATACACTAGATTGGACACACATGTGGCGTTTAGCAGGTCAGCTAACATGCCTGGAGTCACCCAGAAGAGGATGTTCTGGAGACTAACCTCGAAAGAGCTATCTTAAGAGATGACATGAATATTGGAGTAAAACACTAGAACCAACTCCACAGAATGAGCGGAAAAACCAGTGATCAAGGCCTGCCACTGGCGAGACTAAAAAATATGGGGAATAGTGGTCTCAGTAAGCTCACTGAGGGAGACTTCACTCTCAACAATAGAAGAACGGTGAGAGAAGTTTTGAGTATAAAGCTCTTGTGTCCGAGCATTGTGGAAATGAGCTTGAACGGGGGCAAGAGGATTACGGTGAGGACGAACTCGTCGAGACATGACTTTGGCTGTGGACAGAATCAGTGACCGTTAGACAAAGGGTAAAGGTATTGTGAAGATCTGATGTATGCATGTCTAAAATGCCCAATGCATGATCCAATGCACATGCCTAAAATGTATGCCCAATGTGCACCATTAATATACCATGCCAAACTTGGGTTTTAGAAACCCATTTATGCCAAACCAACCATGCCAACAATATGATATGAATTTATGTCAAACCCACTATGCAATGCTAATGAAGAAATGAATTCACAGCCCCACACTTCATTGCACAAAAAAATAAAAATTTAGCACCTTTTGGCATTTCATTGAGCACTTCAAGTGCAACTAAGCCAATGTTGGGTTTTAAAACTAATGGAAGTCCCATGACCCTCTTATACACAATCCATCTTCAAAAACTAGGATAGACATGAAATGAGCATGGGAACAATACAAAAACATCAATCCAAGAAACCCAAAAACCATCAATTCAAAAACTCCATGGGAGTTCCATCAACCCAAAACCAACTTAGATGAAATGCCGAGATGCAACAAACCCAAATGGGAAAATAAACAAACCAAAATGCCAAAAATAGGAAAATAAACACAAATGGGAGAAGCTTACCATGATTAGGATTGTTCTTGAGAGAAATCGAGTGAAAAGCACAAGGAACAAAGGGGAGAAGAAATAGCACGAAGAGGGGAGAGGAAACGACGTAGGAGGTAAAACGGGTCTGAAGGAGAAAAGGAACCGTTGTAGGTTTTTAAAGCACTTTCCCTCGAGTGGAATTTAAGTTTCGCTTGAGCGACATCCCAAAAATTTTCAAAAACAAGCATACTTTTTTATGAATTGATTCAAGTATTAATGAAGTCAATTTTGAAGCCTAAAAATCACATTCAAATGTAAAAGTGCATCATATTTTGACAATTCACGCAGGTAGTAAAAATAAAGTATCACAAGTAAGATGAACATGCGTGTCTAGTGAATCCTTACTCAATCAAGAAGTTTCAACCAAAAGATGTGAGTGGGGTTGGGCTAAAACATGAAACCATAAGTGCTTGGGAAACCTTTCCACTATACAGAAAGTAAAACCTAATGCTGCTAGGACCTAAATACTTCTGTTTGAATTCCTGTATCATTATTGACCTATCGAGTAATATGACCCATTTTTCTTCTTCTTCTTCTTCTTCCTCCTTTTTTTTTTTTAATTTATATATAGAGAAGTTTCACAGGAGGAATTTTGATATATAATCATGAGGTCATCTAGCCCGTGGTCAACTCTGTATACACGTAAAACTCCCTTACACCTTTGACTACCTCCCCAAGAACTTACAAGTGGCAAAACAACAATTGATTTAGCTTGAAGTGTAGTGTGTGATGCAGGTCACAAATTACAATAGTACACATGTTTTAAACCTTTGTAACTTATAAAGGTACATGATATAATTTTCAAAAGACATATGTACCTAAACTCAATCTTTATCATACACATGTTCACACTATCTATATCTAACAAATAAGAAAAACTTTAAGAGAAGAGAATAGCAAGAGGAAAGAGAAAATAAACAAAACAAACAAAAAGAAAATGAATGTGATGTATGTTCCAACCCTCAGGTCAATACACAAATACCAATACCCTTTCTAAGACATTCAAACCGAAGCTCATCCAAGGGTTTGGTAAAGAGATCAGCTAGTTGATATTCGGTGGGAATGTACTCAAGGGTCACAATATGTGTTTCCATAAGATCTCGAATGAGATGATGCCTAATGTCAATGTGCTTGGTCCTAGAGTGTTGGACAAGATTTTTTGAAATGTTTATGGCAATAGTATTATCACAATAAACGCTCATTACACCTTGAGTAACGCCATAGTCACATAGCATTTGCTTCATCCACAATAATTGCGTGCAATAACTCCCTGCAACAATGTATTCAATCTCAGTCATGGACACGAATATGGAGTTTTGCTTCTTGCTCATCCCAGCAACAAGGTTCGTGCTGACATAGAAACACCCACCAGAAGTGCTTTTCCTATCATCTGCATTACCTATCCAATCAGCATCTGAATAGCCTGCAAGGTTTAGTATTAGAGTCTCTAGAATACCAAATCCCATAATTAACTGTCTCATTCACATAGCGAAGTATGCGTTTGACAGCTACCAAATGTGATTATTTGGGATTGGCTTGAAATCTAGCACAAACCCCAACACTAAAAGCGATGTCTGGTCTACTTGCAGTGAGATATAGTAGAGTCCCAATCATGCTCTTATACAAGGATTGCTCAACATTCTTGCCTGACCCATTAGTGTTAAGCTTAACACTCGTGCTCATGGGGGTTCTGGCATGGCTTTTCCCATCTAATCCAAATTTTGTTGATCAAATTTTTTGCATATTGGGATTGGGATATGAACAGTCCATCATCTAACTATTTCACCTAGAGTCCTAAGAAAAAGATTAGTTCACCTACCATGCGCATTTCAAATTCATTTTTTATTTCTTCAGCAAATTCAAGAGCCAGAGCGTCAATAGATGATCCAAATACAATGTCATCCATATAAATTTGAGCAACTGTTATGTCTTCTCCAACTTTTTTTATGAACAATGTCCTGCCAACACTTCCTCTCAAAAACTTGTGATCTTCTAGATATGAAGTTAACCTCTCATACCAAGCTTTTGGAGCTTGTTTTAGACCATATAAGGCTTTCCTATAGACATGATTAGGATATTTTGGATCATTGAAATCCTTTGGTTGTTCGATGTACACTTCTTCTTGGAGGATCCCATTCAGAAAGGCACTCTTGAAATCTATTTGATAAAACTTAAAACACATGTGGCAAGCACTGCTTAACAATATCCGGATTGATTCAAGTCTGGCAACCAGTGTAAAGGTCTCGTCAAAGTCTATTCCTTCCATTTGGGCATACCCTTGAGCAACTAATCTTACTTTATTTCTCACTATTGTACCATTCTCATTTGACTTATTCTTCATGATTCACTGAGTGCCTACCACATTGTAATTTTCTGGTCTTGGAACCAAATACCACACATTGTTCCTCACAATTTGGTTTATATCTTCATGCATAGCATTCAACCAATTATCATCATTTAAGGCTTCTTTGACTCTTTTTGGTTCAATTTTTGAAATGTACCTTGAGTGAACCAATTGATTTATCACTTTCCTTCTCAGTCTCATCCCTTCATCTATGTTTCCTATGATGTTATCCTAAGGATGATTTAACTTCACTCTTGAAGAAGGCTCCTTTTGGTTACTCACCTTTTCATTTGAAGAGGTCTCTAAGTTCTCATTTAGTGCACCAAAATCTTCTTGTCCAGTTTCACTCGGCTAGTGAGTTGGCTCTTCTTTGTTCAATTCCTCTCCAGGAGCATCATTCACCACTACATTTATGGACTCCATGACGATTTGGGTGGTAGATTGTAACTCCTATAAGCATGACTATTTCTGGAATATTTGAGAAAGATTACCTCATCACTCTTAGGGTCAAACTTAGCTAAGTTTTCCCTATCTCTCAAAATATAGCATTTACTTCCGAACACCTTGAAGTATTTCACATTAGGTTTCTTTCCTTTCCATAGCTCATATGGTGTTTTGGAAGTGCTAGGTCGTGGATAGACTCTATTCACAATATGACATGCTGTGTTCACAGCTTCTCCCTAGAAGTGAGTAGGTACATTTTTACTATGTATCATGTCTCGTGCCATTTCTTGTATAACTCTGTTCTTCCTTTCAACTACTCCATTTTGTTGTGGAGTGATAAGAGCAGAAAATTCTTGACTGATACCTTTTTCATCATAGAAACTCTCAACATTTGAATTTTCAAACTCTCTTCCATGATCACTCTTAATTCTGACTATTGCTTTCTCTTGTTCATTCTGAAGTTTCTTGCACAAAGTTCTAATCACGTTAGGAGTTTCACCTTTTTCTCTCAGAAATTCTACCCAGGGGTATTTGGTGAAATCATCTACCATTACCAGTATGTATTTCTTTCCCCTCAGGCTTTTAGTTCTAGATGGTCCCATAAGATCAATGTGCAACAACTCTAAGGGTCATTCGGTCAGGATAGTCGTTGTGTTATTGTGAGCTGTTCTAACTTATTTTCCCAATTGACATGACCCGCACACAGGAGTCTCCATTTTACCTAGCTCAGAAAATCCTACGACCATCTCTTTCTTGGCAATCTTAGATAGATTTTTGTGATTCACATGTCCAAGTCTTTGATGCCAAAGGTAGGCAGCCTTACTCTTAGCACTATTGTAACTGTACTGAAATCTAGGCCGATGCCATAACAATTATCAGATTTCCTCGTTCCTTGCATCATGCAATTTTCATTATTATTTGAAACAATGCACATTTCTTTTGAAAAACGGACTTCAACACCATTATCACAATTTGGCTTATACTAAGGCAGTCCAGGTATATCAATTTCACCCCTCCTAATTATATTAGCTTTTCCACCATCTCTAAATGTTATTGTTCCACACTTGTACTCTTCAACCGTTTTAAATAGGCTTCTATCACCTGACATGTGATGAGGAAATCCATTATCAAGGTACCACATATAGGTGTCTCTGGTCTTTAAAGCAATGTGTGCCACATGGCACGTGTTTCTTTCTCCATTTCTGACCCACAAGTTTCTAACTTTTAGAGAGTTGCCCTTTTCGTTAGTCGACAGTTGGTCTAACTTGATATTGAGCATCTCATTTTGTCTAGTTAAGGCCCTAACTTGACTCCAAAGATTCAAATGCGCTTTTCTTGATTCGCTATTTCCATTTCTCATGGGATTCCTCCTAAGCTCATAGTAGTTTGGTTGAATGTGACTAGCCTTACCACAATTATGGCACACGTAGTTCTTTTTGCGATCTCTTTATCCCCTGAAAGATGAGGCATACTTAGGAGCAATTATGGAATTTTGATCCATTTTTGAAGAGTACACACTTCTAATTTGAGAGGGTGTATGATCATACACGGTGAATCCCTTCAATTTAAAACAGTCCGCTACAACATGACCGGTCTTACCACAGTGGTGGCAAACAGGGCTTGTACTTCAAGCTCCTGATTTCTCATGAGATGGAACACCCATTTTTACATGTGAGGATTTCTTACCCTTGTCAGATGGGCTAGCAGTCCCAGTGGTAGTTGATTCACGAACAAACACAGTTTTCCTCCCATTTTTATAAGAGTCTTTTGAGGTAGTAGCTGCATCAGATTTCTCTGCATCATATCCTAGCCCACTCTTGTCACCAAGGGGCTTTCCTGAGTTCAAGATTTCATTCAGCTTTTGTTTCCCAATGGATAAAGATTTTAGTTTATCCTTCAGCAAAATTATCTCACTTTCTTGAATTTTTAATTTATCTTCCAGAGAAACATTCTTCATTTTCAACTGATCAGCAAGACCAACGGCTTCATTTAATTTGCCTAGAAGCCCTCCATTTTCTCGTTTGCTGAAGTCTATCTCCTCAATATGCGCTTTGTTGAGTTTTCTCAATTTAACACATTCCTTGTACAACTTCTTGTAAACTTCTTGCAACTGATCTTCATACCCAGATTTATTTCCGAATATGCTCCCATCATCAGACACTTGCTCACTACATTGACTTTTGCTGCTAAAAAAGGTAGTGACCGCCATGTAGTTGAGATTTCTTTTTGGAGAAGAGTTCTCTGATGAGTCACTTGACTCTAACTCACTCTCACTCACACTCAAGGATGAAATCTTATCTCTTTCTTTCGTCTTTTTGTAATTTGCACATTCTAGGCAAATGTGTCCTTGTCTTTATTGTAATCCACAACATTCATGACATTGCACCCTTGATTGTACCTTGTCTTTATTTGTTCTAGTGTACTTCTCAGTGCTTCTCTCCTTATTTCCTGAACTTGAGCCTCTGTTATATTTTTCAAACTTTTTCTTCTCTGGCCTTTGGTTCTTGTTATTTCTAGCCACAAATATTTTCTTGAACTTAGCATAAAATGCTATTTCTCTGTTACTCATAGCCGACTCATTGGATGACTCATCTGAATCCTCTCTAATGGTATTGAGGGCTATGAACTTGTGTTTCTTATCCACAGGAAGAGTATGTTCATATGTTTGTAGAGAGCCCACCAACTCTTCAATTCTCATAGTGTCCAAATCTTTACTTTCTTCAATAGCTGTAACTTTAGGGTGAAACCTCTCTACAAAGAGATCTAAGGACTTTTCTCACAATTCTATTCTCAGGAATTTTGCCCCCTAAATTAAAACAAGAATTAACAACATCATTTAGTTTAGCATAGAAAGCATCAAATGTTTCATCATCCTTCATTCTAAGTTCTTCGAAACTCATGGTCAGCATTTGAAACTTAGAATTCTTTATAGCCTTGGTACCTTCATGGGTAACCTTAAGAATGTCCCAAGCCTCTTTGCAATTTTCACACATGGAGATCTGTTTGAACTCCTCCTGGGACACAACCATGAAAATCGCATTCAGGCCTTTGTTATTCCAACCACGTTCATTTATTTCATTCCTAAAGTAATTATCCATACTTTTGGGGGTTTGAACTCTCTCAATAATAGCAACTGGTTCTCTCCATCCTTTTGTTATGTAAACTCACACTCGTTCATCCACAAACTTTAGGAATGCTCTCATTCGAACTTTCCAATAAGCGTAGTTGTTTCCATCAAAATATGGTGGCGATGTGAGAGATTGAGACTTATCTATTTAAACCACTACAATAGGCTCACACTTAGGAACTGAATCCTAGCTGAGTGAACCCGCTCTGATACCAACTAAAAAAGCAATGGTTCTACCAATCACTATACCTAGAGGGGGTGAATAGATGTAATCCAATTTTGATGGTCTTTTCAAAATTAGAGACAAACAAACAATTTATCAATGAATCAAATAACACAAATAATCAACACAATGATTTTGGTCACGAAGTAGAAACTCATTTGAAGAATGTCTTCAAATTCTAAAACCACTCTAGGTATAAAACACTACCTAAAATTCACTATAGAAAAATTTGTTATAACCAATTTAGAGACACTCACAAAACCTTTGTAGTAGCTAAATTTGGCTTGCAACATCACAAGTGACCCACTCGATCTCTACAAGCATGTAGTGCCGGAACTCCGAGTTTTCTATAGGTTCCCACGAAAACCTCTCGATCTCTGCATCAATAGCAGCTCCCAACTCTTCCGACCAATGAATACATCCACTTCAATGGATTCAAATAAAGTTTGATCTTAAGTGTGGTGTGGTGGAGATATGACTGTCCAAGAGAGATTCAACAATGTGGGGAAAGTTTCTCTTAATAGCTCTTGGAAGCACCTAGGGTTTTTGCTCTGTTTCTCCACCCCAAATAACATAAAGAACTTGTTTTATTTATAGTCCCAAGTGAACACGACGCTCAAAACCCTAAATTTTAAATTGATTGGAACATTGGCTCGAGCGACATGTCGAGAGCAAGTCGAGCGCATGTTGTCTTTCAAAAACTACTCGAGCGATACGTAGAGCGCACATCGAGCGAACCTCTTTGGAAGAGTACTGCTTGAGCGCTACGTCTAGCGCACATCAAGCGAACCTCTTTAGAAGAGTATTGCTCGAGCGCTATGTCGAGCTCATATCAAGCGAACCTCTTTGGAAGAGTTTTGCTCGAGCGCTACGTTGAGCGCATATTGAGCGGACCTCTCTGGAAGGTTACGCTTGAGCGCTGAGTCGAGCCAACATCGAGCGGATCTCTCTGGACGGTTCCGCTCGAGCGGTGAGTTGAGCAAACATCGAGCGGATCTTTCTGGATGGTTCTGCTTGAGCGCCAATTGAGTTCTGCTCGAGCTATGTTGAGCATACTTCAATCCTTTTCATGTTACACAGCTTCAACACTTGTTTCAACACAATTTTATACAGATTTTCACAAGACTATGCCAACCAACTAATTTTTTCCCTCAATAGAAACCAAGAAGTGAACCTTGTTTCAGCAAAAGCACCAATATGAACCTATAACATTAAGAAGAACATTGAAATTGTCATTACCGAAGAGATATGATAGGTGGCATTGTGTGAGTAACTTTGTTTGACAGCCAAAGGTAAGATAAGAATTCGACAATCAACTCAACATGAGAGCAGCATGATGATTATAACTTGATCAGTACGGAAACCGACCTATCCGGTTCACGTTTCCAACATCTAGATCATCACTTTCTCTGCTTGTTTACTTTGAGGGCATTCAGAAGGAAGCAACAGATAAGAGTTCTCTTTTCCTTTAGTTACCCGTCTGCCAGCGATATAGCCAGCGCCATCTGCGAATCGAGAAGCTAGGAGGGAGACAATACCTTGCGGTAGAACTATGTTTTGAGAATGATATAGAAAGAGGCAGACAAAACCTTTTGGCCGAAAGAGACGATACCTTGCGGCGGCCATTTATGGCGACACAGCAAGCCCTGCTGGCGACGACGATACCAGCGGGAGCCTCCCAGAACTGTCTTAGCTCTACCGAGACCCTTAACCCGACGTACCATATAAGATAAGGTAAAACATAAAACTACAAATGCTATGCTGGCCTTAAATGCTATGCTGTCATAGCGGGCCATGCGTTACATGCCGGCATAGGAGGGGTTTGACCTTGTGGGCACCACTCCATCTGAAATAGTAAACTCAAAAGGTTTTATTTTTAGATGATCATGAATAGAATAAAAAGAAAAAAAATACAAAATTTATTATGGGTTGGGATGAGGTAGCTCAGTTTTCATAACAAAGATTGTTTATAGTGGATTTTTAAAATAATAATTAAAAAGTATTTTGTATTTGAGTGATGCTTAAAAAGGAAATATATGAGAATACTTAAAGAACAGTTATGTTGCCAAACGGATCATGTCTGGATAAGAATCCTCTATCTCAACTACCAACATGAGGACGGTATAAAATTCTTGCTCTAAATCAAGAAATGTATTTATCTTTTCTCCTTTTGTTCTAACTGAACAAATTTTAAAAGAAACCACTCCCCCTTTGCACCAAGCGATGGTATCTACCGTGCTTCGAATGTTGAGATGCTGATTCCATTTGCTGAATAAGTTGCATTGTTGCTAGATGGAGAATCTGCTACCGATAAATCTGCATAGAAACCCGGCTGCCTTGGGATAGGCAATAAAGCTTCACTGCTTAACATTAGAACCACAGAAGACATGTTTGGTCTATCTTCAGGTCTTTGCTGCACACATAACAGACCCACTTGAATTAGTCTTAAGACTTCAGATCGTGTGTGTGCATCACCTACTGGTTCATCGATCAGTTCCATTGCTCTATCTACAATCCATAGTCTCCATGCCTGAAACAAATTAAAAACCATATTTTTGTGAGTTGGGTTTCCATTAAATATGCACATCTTGATCTATTACAATATATTATCTTGGAGTGTGGAGCTTTATCCTGTTTGGTTTCACATCTTGGTTTTACAACAGAGTTACATAACATTAGCTACCAAAGGCGATCCTCCATACCTTGCTAAAAACCAGTAAAAAAAAAGAGAGATTTTATCTATTAGAAATTCACACTAACTAGAAATATTATTTATTATTATCTTAGTTATGCATAATATTTTTCATTTCATATATTTAGTTATGCAAGCACAAATTTTTCTCTTATTAAGTCATATTCTCCTATTCTCCATTACCGGTGACTTGTTACTATTATAAGAGCATCACAATACAAAGGCTTCTCACGAACTTGGCAGTGAAAGGAACAACACCGTTAAATATTAATAACAGGTTTGTTTAAAAATATAAATCAGTAGAATGCCATTCCACATGCTTACATGTCCAAGAAGATTGTGGTGGTGGTCTGGATGGCAGAATCCCCTGTTTTTCTTCCCACTCAATATCTCCAACACTAAAACTCCAAAGCTAAACACATCAGATTTCACAGAGTACTGCCCATGCACTGCATACTCGGGAGACATGTAGCCACTGCAAAATATTATGTAAGGACAAGGAAAATGAAGTTCATAAACAGTTCAAGGTTATCTATAAGAGAAGATTAAACGTACTTACTATGTTCCAACAATCCTATGGGTCTTGGACACAATTTCATCACCCTGAAATGATCTAGCCAGGCCAAAGTCTGAAATTTTCGGATTCATTTTAATATCTAGTAAGACATTGCTAGCTTTGAGATCTCTATGGATGACCCTCAGTCTAGAATCTTCGTGAAGATAGAGAAGCCCTTTGGCAATGCCACCAATAATGTCGATTCGCTTACGCCAATCTAGTAATTTGCTCTTTGTCTGGTCTGTCCAAGTTCACCTTCATGTCAGTACAAGCCTTGCTGAATTCTCAATAAAAATTTCATTAACTGAAGAAGATAACCAGACATGAATTTCCTGCTTTAGAAGGGTCAGAGCTCAAACCAAAAATAAAGGCCTCCAAGCTTTTGTTTGGCATGTATTCGTAGATCAAAATTTTCTCATTTTCTTCCGTGCAACACCCTAGAAGCTTTACAAGATTGCGGTGCTGAAGTTTGGCAATTAATTTGACTTCATTTATGAACTCATTAGGGCCTTGTCCGGAATTGATTGAAAGCCTTTTCACTGCTATCACTTGCCCTTCCGGTAGTGTACCCTGAAAATCAAGAGGTTAGAAATATGCGTTCCAAAAAATAAACTTCACATATGGTGAGGATATTTTGGGTCTACCTTATACACAGGTCCAAATCCACCTTCTCCCAGCTTGTTGTTGCTTGAAAAGTTATTAGTGGCATTAGCAATGGCTGTCAAATCAATTATCGGTAACTCCATGTCTTCCTTCAGGCCTTTATTTTCACAATCTTTCTCCTGTCTTCTCTTTGCGATTCCTGGAATATTAGGAACTGAATTGGGCACGATTTTCTTGAACAGAAGAACTATTGAATGCAAGCGGCCAACCATCTACTCACATACATTTTTAAGGTAAGAACTATAGAAATTTCTTAGCCTTAAAAATATCGCTTTACCTTTGAAACTAGACTTCTTCTTCCGTATGTATGAGATCACTCCAAGTATTAGAATTCCATTAAATAATGCTACAACGCCGGCTATAATTCCTGCTCGTTTTATCTTGCTGGTGTTCCCCTTTTTTCCATTATTTTCTGAAAACAAAGTTAGTTCTACTCAATCTGCATATATCTGACTGCTGATCAAAACACGTACTAATTTGAACATGCTGACTCGGCGATATAGTTGTCCGAGTTATCCTCTATTCATTGTAAAAGAGCAAAATTCAGAGCAATTTTTTAAATTTTTTAGGAGGAAAATAGAAGTAAAAAGTACCTAGTTCTGAACTGGCCATCTTTATGTATAGCTCTTGCCCACCCTGAGAGTACACAGCAATGTCCTTCAGTTTCCCGAACCAAAGCAAGCAGCCACTCCCTTTTCCCCTAATATCTAAATTGGAATATGCTGTGCAAGAGCAGTTTTTCAAGCACAATTCCTCGCATTCATCGAGGTTCAAGGTCGCATTAAACCAGGAAGAAGATGTGTCGGGCAAATTCAACCCCGTGTACTTGAGGAAGCCATCTCCAATATTGCATACCAATGGAGTCCTTCGAACACATCCATCAGACCAATCTATTGATTTCCAATCTTTTGGGGACTTGGGTAAGAATCCTTCCAAGCATGAACATGCAGGAGACTTATCGCCATCGCAGGTAGCGTATGCACCACAGAATGCATAATTTTGACACGTACCTGCCTGGGATACGGTGTAAAGCTCCCAACTGCGTGTTCGATCCACCCACATAAACCGCTGCGAAAAGCCAGATGGGTTTATTATAATTCTTGAAAAAACAGAAGTGTTCACGAGTTTGTACTCGAAATACACCTCGTTCCGATTCATCACGAATTCATACTCGAACACTGGATTCCACCTTGAGCCCGGATATCCCGTAAAATGAAGACCATTCCATGACCCTGCTCTAGCCTTTATCGTATTCCCCTTCATCAGAACCATTTGCGGAAGGCCACGAGGATCTAACCTTATTGATAACTCACCTCGAGCAGGATCTTCCGCGCTCTTCCAAGATGATATGATTCTATCTAGACCAGTCACCAAGTTCCTTCCAAGCTTCATTTCCGGTAGGAATGTGTCACA
Source organism: Pterocarya stenoptera (assembly GCA_003123785.1). NCBI lineage: Eukaryota > Viridiplantae > Streptophyta > Magnoliopsida > Fagales > Juglandaceae > Pterocarya > Pterocarya stenoptera. The sequence continues at coordinate 261,017 of QEOT01003177.1, forward strand.
AGGATAATCAAAACTCTGCCACAAAAATCTCTCTGGGTCATCAACATTTCCATCTTTCACAACAAGATTTCCAGTATCCAGGAGTTGTGCAACTGGATTTTCTGCTGTTCTTGATGTATTAGTTGACCAAACAATATTATTTGTGCTATTGAGAAGGGCAAGAACTCCTTCATTGGTGACCGTTAAAACTCCGGAGTGATCGTTAAGCGGAGTGTCTCTGTTAGCCACCCATACGACGGTCCCAGAAGATATCACGTACCATATTCCGACGTATCGGCTTTTCGAACTGCCTGGGCTGAAAAATCCCATTTCAAATGTTCCACCGGCTGAAACTAATGTGTCGCCGTCTCTGATTGATTGACTGGAAGGAAGAGTGTCCAGCGCAACGGACGTTTCTAAGAGGGAGAACAATAGAGAGAATACAAAAGAATAGGTACAGGCTTCGGCCATTGGCTTTCAGTTTTCTAGTGGTTTATCTCATTCTGTTTGGGAGAAAGTATTGTGTGTGTATAACGAAGTCAGATAAGAAGAGATCTACGGAGAGAACAGCAAGTTGCTTCTATGTATGCACATCTTAGCTTTCGTCATCGTCTTCAGTTAGGACCGGCCCAGTGTGCATTACCCCGGGGCGCACCTTTGAGTGATTTTGACTTTGGTCCTTCTCTTTTTCTTTTTCTTTTTCAGTTAACATACTCAGCTCGCCAATATTTTGGAGATTATGATTTCCGAGACCCTCTCTCTCTCTTTTTTTTGGATGGAAATAGTTTCATTTCATTAATGAACCGAAGTTACAACTGTTGACTGATCAGTACATGGAAATTCCAAACACTTTAAGTCAATCTACGCAGCAGCTCTGGGGCTTCCCCACACACAAATTGCTTTGTGGCGGACATTGTCTTAACTTCTAAAACTTTCTCAGAACAGAGAAAGCGTTCTGTAAACCAGAACTTGCAGGCCCTCAATCATCCCAAGCGGGATGAGTATAGGACACAGCTATGGACATTAAATCCAATAGCCTATTTCTACTAAACTAAAAACTGAAATAAACTGAAAAAATTACAACTAAACACATTCACAACAAAAAGACCACAAGTATTGGTGAGACTCCGGACGACACGCCCACCGCAAGCCTCGGCATCTCGAGCCCAGACTGAGCGAGTACCCAGCTAAAACACGGACCACAACAATCCGGCCGTGCTATCACCAGCCGTAACTTCGCTCACCACTCTCGAACAGCTCTTGCCCCGGATTACGTTCAATCCAAAAGTTCCGCACCACACTCGGGTCAACAAAGCACCAACAGATTAAAACATACTAAACAAAAACTAAAAGCTGGAAAGAAAATAATACAAACGATAAAAGCCAAAAACAAAATACGGGATGAACAGTAACCGAGAGGTAGCAGTGTTTCGTGCAGGTACTGTTCACGCTGGGAGGAAGACCGTCGATCAGACCTTGAAGCCCCGGATTCAGAGGTTCCGCCGAAGCCGAGCGTGACGTCGGTGACGGCCTCCTCGGTGGTGCGTGATGACCACGCGCCGACGTGGTCCGAAGCTTCGTCCCGCGCGTGCGGGCTACGCGCCACCCCGACGAACACCGGATTTGGTTGGCTTGAAGATCGGCGGCTGGGCTTTATGCCGGTGGGGCGCGTGTAGACGGTAGACGGCCGGAAACGACTCGAACGGAAAGCCTCCCTTATTTGGCTTGAAAAATCAAAAAAACAAAAAAACCAACTCACAAATTCATATTCCTAAATACACTAGACAGAGGGGAGGGGGAGGAGCCGAAGCTCCCTCCCCCTCACGTTAGATCTGGTCTTCCAAGGCTTCTGAGGGAAGGGTTTTACGAGAGAGAGAGAGCGGGACTTGTGTTGGCCTCTGGCTTTTTGCTTTTGCTTCTGAGACCCTCTCTCTCTAAAAGACCAGACTCTCTCTCTCTAAAAACCTTCTCGTCCGAATCCAGCTGGGGGGAAGGGGAGCTTCAGCTCCTTCTTCATCTTCCTCTCCTCTCTCTCCTCACCGGCCCTTTGTCTCCGGTGGTTTATTTTTGGTTTTTTTTTGTTTTTTCAGATTTCGGCCAAATAAGGGAGGGTGGCCGGTTCGAGCTTCTCCGGTCATCAGCTTCCTACACGCGCCCCACCAGGAGCTTTACCTGTTGCCGATTTGCTTAACCTCCGAATGCGGCCTCCTCCGGAGCTGCGTGTAGCCCACACGTGCGGGTCGAAGATCTCGGAGCTCGTCGGCGAGTGGGCCTCACGCGCCACCAAGGAACCCTCTGAAGCGGAAACGCGCGGCAGTTCCCAAGCAGGCGTCTCTGGATCTTCTTAGCTCGACCTTTGGTTTCTCTCCACCAGTTGTTTTTGTGCACTGGTTTTCCGTGTTTCAATATTTTCACAATGTAATTTTCTTTTTATCTTGTTTTTTTTCTAGTTTTCTATAAACCCTTACTGTTTCCCATTCGGACTAGGTCCGGAATGGAGTTTCTCCCCCCTCCGCGTAGGCGGAGTTGGCGGGGTGTTCCCCCTCCATATCCCGATTAGTCGGGTATGGAGTTTTGTTTAGTGGGTTACTGTTACATTTGTCTTGGACAAAGGTGTGCAATCTCTTAGAGTTAGGTCTGAAGAGATGTGCCGGACTAGACCATGTCAGCCACGGTTGTGTGTTGGGAAACTGTTAATGTTTGTAATTGGCTTGTTTAAGTCAATCTTGTATGTCCGTTTAATGAATGGAACGAGATCTACTATTTTAAAAAAAAAAGCTCACCAATATTTTGTTTTTCTTTTTGATTTTTTTAAATAAAATAATATTAAAATAAAACTAAGGCTCTTTATGGTACGAAATCTGGACTATCTCCCTGTCTCTCCTTCATTCGAATGGTTGGTTTAGATATTAAAAATTTAATAGTAGTGAAATAGTGTATAAATAATAATAAAATAGTTTAAGATAAGGTGTTTTATTGGGTTTTGGAAAAAAAGAGAGAGAAATTTTAATAGAAATATTATATAGTTATAAAATTATTTTAATATTATTTTTGTTTTAAAATTTAAAAAAGAATATCGTATTTTGTTTAGAAGTTTTGAAAAATTGTAATGATTAGATAAAAAAGTTAAAAACTTGAAATTAAAAATATTTTTTATTTAAGTGATGTTTGAAAAGAAAATTTTTAAAAATACCTGAGAACAGTTGTATTCCCAAACAAGCACTAAAATGAAAGGAAAACTCAAATGGAGTTGTGAAGATGTATGTATGCGGCCATTGTTATTTTCGTCTGCCTCCATTCAAAGCTCAACCGTGGGTGTGTCTAGGGGTACAACCTTTTGGATAAATTTTAGAACCGAACCGGTATACATTAGTTTTGAAAATTTAAGAACAAATACTGGCCAATTCATCATTGAAATTGAAACTTTTAATTTTTTTTTGATTTACTATTTACATGTGTGGCACTACATAAGTTTAATATTATAATAATTTCAACGCAAAATTTAATTATTAGAATTTAGTATTTATAATTAGTCAGATTAACTCATTAGTTATAAGATTAATATACATGAATAATGAGAGTAAAGTTTCATGTTATATTAATTAACAATCTCGCATATAATATATATAATACAATATAAAATATTAAATAAAAAATATTTTCTATATAATATAAAATTTTAAAATATATATTCCGGTCCGGTTCAAACTAATTTGAAAAATATAAAAACCGGTATCGAATCGGTATAGGATCGATTTCGGTGCTTAAGAATCTATATCAGGCCGAATCAGCTATCAATCGAACTAAACTGTAACATCCTCTTCCCTAGCGTTAGGAATGTCACGTACATACGTAACTAAAGCCAGGTAAGAGACTTGCATAATTTTAAAAAAAAAAATTGTTCATTCCGAAAGAAAACTAAAGTTAAACCATTTTCAAAAGACAGAGTCATATCCAAGTTTCCAAACCACATGAATTAAAAGAAATTATAAATATAGTTTAAGGTTCATTAGTCCACTCTTTCTAAACTGGCGCTCCTGTTCGTAGTCCTCATTCTCGTCACCTGGTGGTAAAAAAAATGAAATAAAACTAAAATGAGTTTAAGATTCAGTAAGAACTCATCATAACGTAAACATAATAATTGAAAGGCTTTAATAAAATTTCCATATTGAACAAAGTTCTTGTCAATCATGCTAAATAAAATTCATGTCATATCATGTTGATGCTGATGTTATGCATGATTTCCTTGACTTTTCTAAATTAACTGACAAATCTGACTGGCCCACACACTTAACCCTATGTGCAAGGTTGTGCATCGGCCCCACATCCCGCTGTAGCAAGGGGAGCCGCTGAGTAGTATTCTGACATACTACCATGGACCACGCTTGAGTCCGTGGCTTGCACATCCACCCTGAATACTGAACTGAAAGGCCATCTGACTAACTGATTTGATCTTATCTTATCTTACACTTGAAATTAAAATAACTTACGTGTCTTATGCAACGTGATATGCATGACATTCATACTAATATAAATAACTATGAAATGCTGATGACTGAACATGATGCAGAACATCAACATGATCATATGCTATGATGACTGATATGCTTATATAGATCGTAACATGCTTGGTACATAAAAAGAAGGGCTATCAAAGAACTGGCTTTAATAGTAATAGTTTAACGATATGCTAATCTTAATTTGTGATTAAATTACTTACCTCGAAATAATGATACCGAATAACCTCCTCGTATTCTGTTGCCTATAAAAAATTACTATACGTCACTAAGAATTCTAGGAGTCGTATTTTGACATTTCATTTAATAATTGAACTCACACTATTGTAATAACAAGTTTAATAACTATTTTATTACGTCCAAAACAAATATTATTATTATTTTAAATTCAAATAATTATCTATTCTTTTAAATCATAACCCATAGCAACTTTTATTTAAATCTATCAAAACAAATAGTGAAGAAAAATCATAAACTTAAACAATCTAAAATGTTTTGTTAAGCTTTAACCTACTATTATCTTATATTGAACTTAACAATAAAATACTCAAGTTTAAATTAAATCCAGTCAAAAGCCCAAACTCAAGTAAATAGAACAAGTTAAACCCGATTATCATATGCCCTCAAAAGCCAAAAAAAAAAAACATAAAAGAATTCTGCAAATCAACACGTTTTGGTCAGCCCATGAGGCTTCTAGCGACCTCTAACGTTAATTAAAAAAAATGTATTGTTTAAAGGGTAATTTTGTAAAATCAATTTAAAACCATCTACCATGGACACCTTTTCGTACAACTCTTACCTAATGATAGAAAAGAAAAGGCAACTATGAAAGAATAAGTTATACATAAATTGACTTTGACTATAAGAGATAAGTCCAAAAGAAAGGCAAGGATGGAATGGAATATTCTAGAAAAAGCAAAGGATAAGCCTTACAGGACACTAAGTAAACTTAGCCATAACAATAGTGTTTTGCACTTATAGCTTTAGAAACAAAATTTTATTCTCAAAGAAAATCGAGATAAGGAAAAGCTGGAAGACTCACCGTGTACAAAGCGACTTCGTATGAGAAGAAGGTAGGCGATAAACGACGGCTGGACAAAGATTTACCTCTTCCAAAGGCACGATGAAGCAAAAACTAAGGTGAGCAAAGTACTTGTTTGTTAGACTAACGAAAACGAACAGAAGAAAGGGAGAGAAAAGAGCAAACTAGTGAGACTTACCACCAGAGGAAAAGACGTTGAGCACGGACATAATATTTTTTTTTCCTCAGTAGCACGATGGATGAGATCAAGAGAGATTTTGCTTGATGCAAAAGAACAGAATCAGAGAATAAAGGAGGTAGGATATTTGTTGCACTGCTGAAATTACGGTGTATATGGAATATAAATTGAAGGAATGAATACTTATGTTGTAACGTTTGAAAATGAAGAGATAATTGAGGAATATTTGAAACGGAAACAACGGCTGAAAATCTGAAGGTTTTTAATAAATTAAGAATTAAAATTAATAATAATAATAGTACTAATAATATAAACATAAAAATAAAATAATTTAAAATCTTTAACTTAAAAAAAATCGTGGCCGTTACAAATATCCCTCCATAAAAGAAATCTTGTCCTCGAGATGGAACGTACCTCGTTTAAAATAAATAGGGTTCTTCATATCTTCTTCGCGTTCCCATGTAGCTTCTCACTCCGTGTGATGACTCCAAAGTACTTTCACCATTTTGATAGTTTTGTACCGTAGGACTTGATTCTTCTGTGCCAATATTCTCACTGGAAATTCTTCATAAGTAAGATCATCTCTAATCTGAAGAGGCTCATGCTCCAACACATGACTGGGGTTTGGGGCATACTTCCGAAGCATAGAGACATGGAACACATTATGAATAGCAGACAACTGAGGTGGAAGTGCCAATTTGTACGCTGCAACTCCTATTCTTTCTAAAATTTCAAAAGGGCCTATATACCTCGAACTCAATTTTTCCTCTTTACCAAATCTCATTATCCCTTTCATTGGCTCAACTTTTAGTAGTACTTTGCTGCCTTCCTCAAATTCCAGTTCCCGTTTTCACTGAATTGCATATTTCTTCTGCCTCTCCTGTGTAAAGTCAAGTTTCTTTTGAATAATTTAAATTTTCTTGCACATGTCCTGAATGATTTCTTGTCCCATTATTCTGCGCCCTCCAACTTCATCCCAATAGAGAGGTGATCTACACTTACGTCCGTAAAGAACTTCGTATGGCACTACTTGAATACTCTCCTAGTAACTATTATTATAAGCAAACTTAATGAGGGATAAATATCGTATCTAGCTGCCCTTAAACTCCATAACACATGCCCTGAGCATATCCTCCAAAATTTGAATTGTCCTCTCCAATTGGCCATCTGTCTGAGGATGAAAAGTGGTGCTATAAGTTAGCTGAGTTCCTAACTCCTTCTGTACATTTCTCCAAAATGCTGAGGTGAAACGTGTATCTCTGTCAGAGACAATCTTGGATGGTACTCCATGTAGTTTGACAATCTCTTTCACATACAACTTTGCCAATCTATCAGTGGAGCATGTCTTCTGAATGGGAATAAAGTGAGCTGATTTTGACAGTCGATCAACAATCACCCAAGCTGCAGCTTGACCTCCTAGTGCCCTAGGAAATCCTGATACAAAATCCATCCCTATCTCATCCCATGTCCAAACTAGTACAAGAAGTGGCTAAAGTGTACCTGAGGGCCTTTGATGTTCTGCCTTAACTGGCTGACATGTCAAACATTGTGCGCTACATAATTTACCACTTCTTGTTTCATACCATTCCACCAAAAGTGTTGTTTCAAATCCCAATACATCTTAGTACTACTTGGGTGAACCGTGTATAGTGAACGATGGGTTTCTTTAAAAATCAAATCCTTAATCTCTCTGTCATTAGGTACACATAATCTTCCACTAAACCTCATGGTGCCGTCATCTGACACTGAATAGTCAGGTCTCTTACCTTCTGATACTTCCACCTTTAACTTCATTAATTCTGTATCACCAACTACTTAATTTAGCTTGAGTATCCCTAATCATCTCAATGCCTGCTCACTCCATATCCAACAATATGTGCTTTTGGGACGTATACATCGTAGCCAATGTACCAGAAGATGATTTCCGACTTAGCGCATTTGCTACAACATTTACCTTACCCGGATGGTAATTAATATTGCAATCATAGTCCTTCAAGAGTTCCAACCATTTGCGTTGTCTCATATTCAACTCTTTTTGTGTGAAGAAATATTTTAGGCTTTTATGATCAGTATAAATCTCACACTTTTAACCATAAAGATAATGTCTCCATATCTTCAAAGCAAAAACCACTGCTGCAAGTTCCAAATCATGGGTCGGTTAACTCTGCTCATAATTTTTCAGTTGTCGGGAGCCATATGCAATGACTTTCCGGTGTTGCATTAAAACACAACCCAATCCCTTAAGTGAAGCGTCACTATATATAACAAATCCTCCATCTCCTAAAGGAACTGTAAGTACTGGTGCAATCACTAGTCTTTTCTTCAATTCTTGAAAGCTCATCTCACACTCATCTGTCCATAAAAACTTCTTGTTCTTCCTTGTCAACTTTGTCATCGGTGCTGTAATACTTGAAAACCCTTCTACAAATCTTCTGTAGTAACCAGCAAGACCTAAGAAACTTCGTACCTCATTTACATTACTAGGCTTAGCCCATTTCACCATTGCTTCAATCTTTGCCGGATCCATTGAAATTCCTTTTCCTGACACCACATGTCCTAGGAATGCAATCTCTTGTAACCAAAATTCACACTTTTTGAATTTCGCATACAATTTCTTTTCTCTCAATTCCGTAAGGGCCATCCTCAGGTGATCCTTGTGTTCCTTATGACTCCGAGAGTAAATAAGGATATTGTCAATAAAAACAACCACAAATTGATCCAAATAGTTCTTAAATACTCTGTTCATAAGATCCATGACAGCGGCAGGGGCATTAGTTAAACTAAAAGGCATAACAAGAAATTCATAATGCCCATATTGTGTCCAAAAAGCTGTCTTCTGGACATCTGTCTCTTTAGCTCTCATCTGATGATATCCAGATCTCAAATCTATCTTGGAAAAGACCTATGCTCCTTGTAGCTAATCAAATAGATCATCAATTCAAGGTAAAGGGTATCTGTTCTTAATAGTCACCTTATTCAATTCTTTATAGTCAATACATAATCGCATAGACCTGTCCTTCTTTTTAACAAAAAGTACTGGAGCATCCCATGGGGAAACACTGGGGCGTATGAAACCCTTCTCCAATAGTTCCTGTAATTGATCTTTGAGTTCCTTTAATTCAATTGGAGCCATTCGATAAGGTGCTTTCGATATTGGTGCGGTCCCTGGAACGAGGTCTATTGAGAATTCAACTTCTCTATCTGGGGGTAGTCTTGAAATATCATCTGGAAATACATCTTTGAACTCTCTGACCACCTCTATATCTTCCAATCTAAGTCCATCCGCTGGTAGTGAAACTAGACTCGCCAAAAATCCTATGCAACCTTGTCTCAATAATTGCACAGCCTGCATTGCCGAGATAACACGTGGTGAAGAACTTTCTCATGATGCTTGGAAATTGAACTCTTCCCCACTTTTGGATTTAAAAGCCACCCTCTTATAAGCAATCTACACGTGCATGATTCTGGGATAACTAGTCCATTCCCAGAATTACATCAAATCCAGACATATTAAATATAATTAAGTCAGTAGGAAGAATCCTCCCTTGAATCTCCACCAGACAACCCACAAGAACAGAATTGCAATTGATATGTTCTCCTGAAGGCTAATAATAGACATACTAGTCTCTAGTGGTTCAGGCAACGTTTCAGACAACGATGCATAATGATTGGTATTAAAAGAGTGTGTGGCACCGGAATCAAATAGAACAAATGCATAATGAGAAAACAACATCAACGTACATATATGAATAGCATAATAACTTAGAACTATAAGGGTCATATAGAATATGCGTCATATTTTGTATACGTCTAAGCTTAGGACAAGGAAAGGTACCTGTGACTACATCATTTGACGTCGTAGCGTCATCAGGGGTGAGGGAATATACACGTGCTGTAGCTGTCATCTTCTGTCCTCCACTCTTTCCTGATTCCCCAGATTTCTTCATAGGACAGTCACGAGCTAAATGGTTTGGCTTCCGGCACTTGAAACACACGTTCTGGCCATTTAAGCATTTTCCCAAATGCTTCTTCCCACATGTTGAACATGTAGGATAAGTCTGTCCTCCTAGCTATAGCCCTGGACGGCTATCACAGTGAGGCCTCTTATTCCTGTTTGGTGTAGATTGGAGCGGTTGTGACTGTTGCTAGTGCTTCTTTTGATTATTATACTCGTTGCTCTCCAGGATACCTTTTTCAACAATAGTGGCTTGGTTCACCAGCTCAGAAAAATTTTGAATCTTGAGAGCACGTACTCGATCTCTAATTCACCAATCCAGACCACGTTCAAATTTCTCAGCTTTCTTTTCTTCATCTGGAATCAGATAACTGGCATAACGGGACAACTCCATGAATTTGGTTGCATATTAATCAATCATCATCGTTCCCTGTGAGAGGTCCATGAACTGACGTGCTCTAGACTCTTGTAAAGACTGTGGAAAGAAACGATCTAGGAATACCTCCTTAAAGCGCTCCCAAGTAATGGGGACTCTTTCCCCTAGTTCATTCTGTAAAAGTGTACAAGTTGACTTCCACCAGTTGTTAGCTAGGTTTGTTAGGTTGTATGTTGCATAAATCACCTTTTAATCATTAGTGTAGAATAATGCCTCAAAGATTTGCTCCAAGCGTTCGATCCAACTATCCACATCCATAGCATTTGACCTACCATCAAAGGTCGGGGGGTGTTGACGAGAAAACTGCTCCAACGAACAGCCAACTTGTGGTGCCCTAGGTGCGGCGTACTGATCGGTAGCCATCGATTGGAAAAATTGAGTCGTTGCTGCGACCAAAGCATCTAGATTTTCATTTTGACCAGATCCAAAAGTGTTCCTAGTGCCAACCATGTTCTGACGCAAAATATAATAATATTAATAATTAACAATCAACAACAACTGCCTAGTGTCATCTATTGAGAGCTATAAACACTTTATTATATATTAAAATATCTTACTAACTCTCGAGTGGGCCAGGAGCATCCTAGGTGATCTTATTCTTTCCAAGAGTCTGCAGAATCCCTCAAACGTCGGCTCTGATACCATTTTGTAACATCCCCTTCCCTAGGGTTAGGAATGTCATATACATAGGTAACTAAAGCCAGGTAAGAGACTTGCATAATTTAAAAAAAAAAACATTGTTCATTCTAAAAGAAAACTTAAGTTAAACCATTTTCAAAAGACAAAGTCATATCCAAGTTTCCAAACCAATTGAATTAAAAGAAATTATAAATATAGTCTAAAATTCATTAGTCCACTCCTTCTAAACTTGGCCTGCCTGTTTGTAGTCCTCATTCTCCTAACTTAGTGGTAAAAAAAGAGAGATAAAACTAAAATGAGTCGAAGACTCAGTAAGAACTCACCACAACATAAACATAATAATTGAAAGGCTTTAATAAAATTTCCATATTGAACAAAGTTCTTGTCATATCATGCTGAATAAAATTCATATAATATCATGCTGATGCTGATGCTATGCATGACTGTCTTGACTTTTCTGAGTTAACTGACTAATCTGACTAGCCCACACACTTAACCCCTGTGTGCAAGGTTGTGTACCGGCCCCACATCCCGCTACAGCAAAGGGAGCCGCTGAGTAGTATTATGACATACTATGGTGGACCACGCTTGAGTTCGTGGCTTGCACATCCACCCTGAATACTGAACTAAAAGGCCATCTGATTAACTGATCTGATCTTATCTTATCTTACACTTGAAATTAAAATAACTTACGTGTCTTATGCAACGTGATATGCATGACATTCATACTAATATAAATAACTATAAAATGCTGACGACTGAACATGATGCAGAAAATTAACATGATCATATGCCATGATGACTGATATGCTTATATAGATTGTAACATGCTTGGTACATAAAAAGAAGGGCTATCAAAGAACTGGCTTTAATAGTAATAGTTTAACTATATGCTAATCTTAATTTGTGATCAAATTACTTACCTCGAAATAATGATACCGAATAATCTCCTCGTATTCCGTTGCCTATAAAAAATTACTATACATCACTAAGAATTCTAGGAGTCGTATTTTGACATTTCATTTAATAATTGAACTCACACTGTAGTAATAACAAGTTTAATAACTATTTTATTACGTCCAAAACAAATATTATTATTATTTTAAATTCAAACAATTATTTATTCTTTTAAATCATAACCCGTAGCAATTTATATTAAAATCTATCAAAACAAATAGTGAAGAAAAATCATAAACTTAAACAATCTAAAATGTTTTGTTAAGCTTTAACCTACTATTATCTTATATTGAACTTAACAATAAAATACTTAAGTTTAAATTAAATCCAGTGGAAAGCCCAAACTCACATAAATGGAACAAGTTAAACCCGATTGTCATATGCCCTCAAAAGCCAAGAAAAACATAAAAGAATTCTGCAGACCAACACGTTTTGGTCAGCCCATGAGGCTTCTAGAGACCTCTAACGTTAATTAAAAAATGTATTGTTTAAAGGAAAATTTTGTAAAATCAATTTAAAACCATCTACCATGGACACCTTTTCGTACAACTCTTATCTAATGACAGAAAAGAAAAGGCAACTATGAAAGAATAAGTTATACATAAATTGACTTTGACTATAAGAGATAAGTCCAAAAGAAAGGCAAGGATGGAATGGAATATTCTAGAAAAAGAAAAGGATAAGCCTTATAGGACACTAACGTAAACTTAGCCATAACAATAGTGTTTTGCACTTATAGCTTTAGAAACAGAATTTTATTCTCAAAGAAAATCGAGATAAGGAAAAGCTGGAATACTCACCGTGTACAAAGCGACTTTGTGCGTGAAGAAGGTAGGCGATAAACGACGGCTGGACAGAGATCTTCCTTTTCCAAAGGCACGATGGAGCAAAAGCTAAGGTGAGCAAAATACTTGTTTGTTAGACTGACAAAAACAAATAGAAGAAAGGGAGAGAGAAGAGCAAAGTAGTGAGGCTTACCACCAGAGGAAAAGATGTTGAGCACGGACATAATATTTTCTTTCTTTCTTTTTTTTTTTTTCCCTAAGTAGCACGATGGATGAGATCAAGAGAAATTTTGCTTGATGCAAAAGAACAGAATCAGAGAATAAAGGAGGTAGGATATTTGCTGCACTGCTAAAATTACGGTGTATATGGAAGATAAATTAAAGGAGTTAATACTTACGTTGTAAAATTTGAAATGGAAACAACGGCTGAAAATCTGAAGGTTTTTAATAAATTAAGAATTAAAATTAATAACAAAAATATTACTAATAATATAAACATAAAAATAAAATAATTTAAAATCTTTAACTTAAAAAAAATTGTGCCCGTTACATAAACCCACCAGTTCCATTGGTTCAACCGATTTTGTGGTTTTTTTACACCCTACGTGTGCCTTTCTACTGCCATTGTGATTATTTTATTTCCTTTTACAGTTGTTCTCTGGTCCAAGAAGCTACTACTACCAACGTGAAGAAGATGCTGCCGCATGAGGTAGCTAATGTGTTCATGAACAAGTTGATGCCATGAAGAAGTTGCTGCCACCGTGAACACGACGATTCTATCATGAAGAAGGTGCTTTTTCATTTCAACCAAGTTCAAAACTAGATTAGTTTGATTTTAGTTAAGTTCTTTGGAAACCCCCTCCTTATGTTCATTTAAACCCCAACTCTAATCACATTGCATATATATATATTTTTAGAAAGAGTTAGGGTCACCTGTCCAAAAGTGATTCCTCTCCAATTTTATTAATAACCCTCACTTGTGGCGGAGGAAAACCATGGTTACAAATCAAGCATCTAGGGTACAAAAGAAAACCCAGCATGCGGAAAAAACACAAGCTAGGAAAAAAAACCTAAGAAAAAAAACATAAAACCATAAACAACAAACACACAAAATTAACTAAATCGAAGCGAAGGCAAACTTGAGTAATCTATGCGGATAAGACCACGCAACGCTCAGGGAGTCTCCGTCAAGTGCAAAAAATTTAAATCACTACCAGAAGCCCTATGTTTGGCTAACCAATCTACAACTTTATTTCCCTCCCTAAAAGCATGATGAATCGAGCATGTCATGGAGTTCATAGTGTCCATTATTTCCTCCTAGAAGTCCTCTAGGTACCACACCCCACATCTTTTACTTCTCCACTAGGAAATAACAGTCATAGAGTCAAGTTCAATATCCACATAATTTAAAGATAAGAATTTACAAACCTGGAGCCCATGAAGAAGAGCTAACAACTCAGCCTGATTATTAGAACTTGTGCCAATGAACAAAGAAAAAGCATGAATTAGCTGACTATGATTATTTCTAATAATCCCACCTATACCTGAGGCACCTGGATTACCCAAACTACTACCATCTGTGTTTAGCTTAACCTATCCCACCAAAGGCCGTTGCCAAGCAATAACTTTGCAATGCTGGATTGGGGGGGGGGGGAATATGCTGGACATTCAAGCCCTCAAGTACCTGCAAATCAAGGCTAGATATGTGAGAACTAGCATGCATATCGCGACAAATAAGACTAAACCACCGACGAACAGAGTGAATAATGTTAGAGGCAGATTCAAAGCAACCCTCCATACGCTCCAAACAGCGCCGCTGCTATATTCTCCAAGTGATAATCACCAGGAGAATTCCCACAATAATGCCAACTTGAGAAGATAGTTTCGCACGGCGAAACCAAATCTTCACCGTGTCTTTCCAATCTTGGCCAATCTAGATCCCAAGGCTAGCCCCAAAATAACACCAAACGGTGTTCGCAATATCACCTGCAAAAAGAACATGATTTTGGTTCTCATAATGACCGTTAGCACAACAATCACAACAGGAGGTAATAGGAATACCAATATGTCGAAGGTGATGATTGACACTAAGGGCCATAAACCAAGCTTTCCACATGTGGGTAGACATTTTAAGAGGAAGACTCTTATGCCACATCCAAGAGTGCCCCTCAATAGTATCACCCCTAATACGGACACAATCCCAAGCCGACTTAGTGGAAAACAAACCATTATCATTATCAGTCCAAATCAACACATCTATACCCGGTTTAGCCTTACAAATATCCTCTAAAATATCATCAAAGTTATCCGGCCCCACTAATTGAAGAATAAAATCCATATCACTCTACCTTGTCTTTATGAGTAACATTATTGTTAGGAATGCCCGTGGTATCGGTACCTCTCGTCGTAGACTGATGAATTTAGTTTGTAAGTTTAAGCCTAAGATGGTTGCGGTTTTGGAACCGTTTCAAGCACTGGACAAAGCCATCCGTTTGCAACATTATTTACACTTTGATTCTTTTATTTCGAATGTAGTTGATGGTGGTAAAATCTGAATTTTTTGGGACAATACTCTTGATATTCAAGTGTTGCGGACTAATTAGTAGTTTGTTTCTCTTCCTGTTAACATGGGGTCCTATCAATTTTTGTGTAATATTATCTATGCTAAGTGCAGTATATATGAGAGGAAAAGTTTATGGGAGGATCTTAGTTCCCAGGCTATGGGATCGGAACCTTGTCTTTTTGCTAGGGATTTTAATATAATCAGGAACAATTCGGAACGGAGGGGTGGTGCACCTCGTTCAAATGTGGTGATGGAGGACTTCAATAACTGGGTCCATCAAGGTGGTTTGGTTGAAATGAAGTCTAAGGGAAAAAAAATTTTTTGGTGTAATGGGCAATCGGGTCTTGCTCGGTCTTGGGCGAAGTTAGATCGGGTTTTTATGGATTTCTCTCTGCTTGATTATTTTCCTCATGCAGTTTGTTCTTATCTTCCTCGCACCACGTCTGATCATTCTCCTATGGTTATAGAATTCAAGATGGATCCGTTTTCTTATGGCCCTTCGTCATTTTGTTTTTAACAAATGTGGGTGGATCATCCGCAATTTTTGTTGTGTGTTAGCCAGGCATGGTCTGCTCCTGTTGGTGGTCAGGGTCTTACTAAATTGGTGTTTAAATTGAAGAACACTAAGGTCGCCTTGCGTGAATGGTATAAAAAGGTCTTCGATTTTACTAATATGCATATTACTTCTCTTGAGCAGCAAATTGAGGAGCTTGAAAAGAAGCTTCAGCAAAACTGGGATGAAGATATGGAGAGGGAGCTTATGGTCTCTTCTGCAGAATTGGAGGATTGGCTCCGTCGTGAAGATACTAGATTGGCTCAAATGTCTAAGTTAAAATGGCACATGGATGGTGATCGTAACACGAAGTTTTTTCATGCCTGCCTTGCTAATAAACGTCATAAAAGAGTGGTGGAAATGAGATCTTCGAATGGTATGGTGTTCAATTCGCCGGAGATTATTCATCAGGGGGCTGTGGATTTCTTTTCTAATTTTCTACAGGGCATGTCAGCTAGATTGTTACCTGATTAATCGACTCTTATCTCTCCTATTATTTATGATTCTAATAACTCGATGATTTGTGCGGTGCCTTCTATGAATGAAGCTTTCTCTACTCTATCCTCTATTCCTTCTAATAGTTCCCTGGGGCCTGATGGTTTTGGTTCTGGTTTTTTCAAAAGTTGTTGGGAGATTGTGAAAGAGGATGTCTTGGAAGCCATATCTGAATTTTTTAATTCTAAGCAGCTTCCAAGATTTTTTACTGCATCTTTTCTTGTCTTAATTCCAAAGGCTGATACACCTTCTGGGTTTGATAAGTTTAGGCCTATCAGCCTCAGCTCGGTTTTCTATAAAATATGCTCCAAAATCATTATTAATCATTCGACTCGAGCTTCAAACTTTCTCAAATTTTTTCTTTTGATATTTTTTCTTAATCGATTTACCTTTAGAATCTGAATGATAATCCTTGAACTAAGGGAGCACTTCTGGAGGGATATCAGTGTCAGGCTCAGAAATAATATCTTCAAGATTATTTTCCAAATTTCCTGTAGAGTCCCAACTGCTAGACTGATTGCATCTTTGCCCAGATTAATATTAGGAGCTTCCTCCAGAATCGGAGGAAAAGGCTCTTCTACATAAAAGAAACAACGTTGGTATGGTTCGAAAGATTACCTGCCTCCTCACTTGGCACTAGCATGCCTCCACCATCATGAACAATGATCTCCATGGGATTAACACCCTGGGCAGGGGATGGGGAGGCATTGAAAATTTGTACCGGAACTGGTTCTACAGTCTCTGTTTCAGGAAGATCCTCACGAAAAAGAATACCTGCCTCTTTGCTTGGCACTAGCACCCCTCCATCATCATGAATATCAACCTCCGTGAGAATAACCCCCTGTGTAGGGGATGGTGAAGCGTTGGAAGGTTGTTCCGGAATCACAAATGGATCAGCAGACTCTGTTTGAGGAAGGATATCCATGGAGTTGTTCATCTCACCACCCTGAGTATTACCAAAACGAATGCCACCATGTTCAGGTTCTACTTTCTTACCACCACGGTTTAGATCCTTTCCAACACGACATGTCTTTAAATTATGACCCTGAACTCTGCATTTTCCACAGTACGTGGGCAATGTCTCATAAAGGACCTCTTGTTTCTGACTTGTAGGCAGACCTGGAGTATCAATCCAAAAATAAGAAATCGGCTCCTTGGCTGCTTCCATATCCAAACAGAGTCTAGCTCCATCAGTCCGGGTCGCACAATGTGTGGGGTTGTCCCTGCAAATAAACCGGCCAATAGGAGCAGTGAATATCCTAAGAAAAGACTCTTGATAATAATTGGGAGGTAATCCTGGGAGCAAAATCCACACGGGTACATTAGAAGGTTCATGCTCCTCATTGAATTCTGGAGACCAGTGAAAAGCACGGTAAGCCACTCCATTCACTTCACAGGACTCACGAGATAGGGCTTTCATAAAGTCTGCTTCCATAGCCATCTGAACAAAAACGTTGCAGGGAAATTTCATTGAGGAGACCACCGAAGTAGATGACAGGCCCCAACGGCTAGAAATGAAAGCACATATAGCGTCTAGAAAGGGCCTTTGTCGAAGGAACTTGATCATGATGGAGAAGCAGAATGGCTTTGCTGATCGACTGATTTCTTCTTTGGAGAACTGGAAAAAAATCTCATCGTCCATGACTTTGGGAGCACGAGGGGCTATAGAAATTTCAGGAAGGGGCTGAGGTACCGCAGCAGCCATTTCGGCAAAGGTTTGACGGCAAAGCATGGCCATCCACGGCTGCCATGCAGCCTCAAACGAAACAGAAGCCAAACGGAGAAGATAAACAGTGAAACACACGAAAACCCTAGCAGAGCATGTAAAGGGCAGTTTAGGAAAATTCTTTATACTAATATAGTCATAAACACATTGTATATGATGCAAGGCTTGCTGATGATAAATATTGATGTTTTTTAATAGCTAGCAATTTGATTAAGATTAGGCCAAAACTTCATAGAAAAGAAGTAACAAAAAAATAGTGCAGCTAGATGAATGTGGCGTGCTTAAAATGCAAGGAGATTGGACTCTATTCATTTGCTCATTTATAGGGGTTTAGTGTCTGCTCATAAAATTAAGCCTCCCATTTTACATTGTAGTTTAGTTTATGCATATGTAGGTTAATTAATCAATATGCCAATTTTTGTGAGCACAAATAAACAATGTCTTTGAGCTGTCACAGCTTACTATTGTTTGTTTTGTGTTATAGTTTTTTTTAGAGTTTTGTAAAAACATGCCATTCGATGGGAAAAGGGAAAGATCACATTAGGCCTTTCAATTCCGAGTCTTCAACTCAAGTATACTCTTCTTGAAGAGAATTTATGTTATGGATCATTATAAATTCCTTCCCTTTAAAAATGTAAGTTTGTGGTCATAAATTGCTTATATTTGAAATTGCCGGATATATCAAACATAACTCATCCAGATTATTCAAGCTACATGATGGTTCATAGTCGAACTTATTTGATTTCATTTAGGTCTATTTGGCTAATTTTTTTCATTTTTTGTTAGGCCTAATATTGGGCATTGCCACATGCATTCTTTCCTCATTTCAACCATTGTCACCCATGTGTAAGTCACGTTGTGCGAGGTAGAGGTAGACTACCACCGAAGCGGAGAGTGCCTAAAATAGAAAAGGTTGCCTGGAAGTTGAATATGGGAATCAAGAAGGCAAGGGACACCAATGATGTAAATAAATTGAAAAAAAAGCAAGTTATACTTGATTACTTATTTGTAATAGTCACTTATTCATTTATGAAGAAATTTGTATTCAGCAATGATTATTAATAGCAGTTTATATGAAGTATTCGTCATGCATTTATTTCTTCAAATATAGCCATGTGAAACAATAAAAAGAGGTGGAATGGATGAATACTTGATTCCTGATGTAGCTAACTTGCAACAAGGTTATATGATAGGAACAAGACACAATGTCATAATTCAGGTATATATTCACAGCTAAACATTTTACAGTTTACTTGTTATTATGTTATTTAACAAGTATATCATTCAACTTTTCAAATTACAAAATAATAATAATATTAAAAAAATAATATTCTAACAATATTTTATTCAACTTTTAACTTTTATCCAAAACTATCTCATCTCACTATCCAAACGGCTAAATGTATCACTTCATTATTGGTTGAATTTTGGTGTAATGTTTGACATATTGGTTGAATTTGAGGTATTGATGGAGCATGGAAATTGCTTGATACTCTTCCCCCCCCCCCCTGGGCGCAAATAGAGCTTGATTACTTGAAAAAACTGAGTACAAAATAGTTCATCCTAAATATAGTATTACATAGCACATTACAGTAAAAAAGAATTAACATTAGATACTGGTGGGTCTTTGCCACTATGAAAGTCTAGGAGGCATGGAGGAATAGAAATGAGGGGTATGCTTCCATAAAGGTTATTGGAAGCTACCCATTGCACAATTAAATGCGCGCATTAATTCATATCTCAAAGAATTTTCCTAGCTAGCCAGCTTTGAAACTTGCTCAGGAGTTGCCTTATACCCTGAATTAAAGGCTGAATAGTCTAGATTGCTGTGGTTTCAAGATCATTCACTGCTTGTATGGTGATTAGTGAGTCTCCTGCAATCACAATCTTTCCATTGCTTCCTTGACTCCTATAAGCAGTGCTGTGGCTTCTCCTTGATTAGGGTCTTGGCTAGGAATGAATGTTGTTTGAACAAAGACTAGTATGCCTTCTTCTGTTCTACAGATGGCAGTTGCTGTACTGCTAGACTTTCTAACCGCCACATCAAAAGTTATGGCATAATGATCTCTAGGTAGTGCTCTCCATTGGTGGCTTTCATTGACTTGTTTAGTGCCCCATACATAACAGTGCTCATTGAAAGTTTTGATAGTGCCATTAACAAAATTGCTAACATAAGGTTGGGTGTCTTCATGGACTATCTTATTTCTAAGAAACCATATGCTGTCCATGGCTATGATAACAAAAATTTGGAAATGATGCTCATCACTAGCAGAGATATTTAGTCTCCTCGATGGGGTGATTATACATTCTAGCCAGTCTTGTATGCCCTTGCTTGCAAAGTTAGTGGTATCAATAGGCCAAAGGGATTGTCTCCAAAGTATTCTTGAAAAGGGGCATATGAAGAAAAGATGGCTTTGAGATTCTTCCTCAGTTTTGCATATAGGGCATTTAGTGTGCTCTTCACTCAAGGGGATAAACCTATTCAGGTTCTTCTTGGTGGGAATGATGTTGTGGATAATTTTCCAACAAAAGAATTTGAGTCTATCATGTATTAGAATTTTCGAAAGTTTTTTCCAGTTAGTGAAATGGTCACTGGAGTTGGTGTGGACTTGGTTCATGGAGAGGGCTGCATATGCTGATTTAACAGAAAAATTCCCTGAATTATGGTGTGTCCATTGATCCTATCTGTTTGGTGATGGTAGTCAAATTGGGCAAGAGGTATTTTCCTGATATCATTCATAGTATCCTGATGAAAGAGGGCTTGAAGTAGGATTGTATTCCATCTTATTGGTTCCTCCATTGTAAGTTTAGAAACAGTAAGGTTAGGATCTTTGTGAATGGAAATTGACTTTGGACTGGGTTGGAAGGATGGGAAAGTAGGGATCCAGGGGTCAGTCCAAACTTTAATACTCAGTCCATTGTTGAGCTGAAAACAGACACTGGTTTTCAGGAAATCCTTTTACTTAAGTATCCCTTTCCAAATCCAAGAATCAGAGGGTTTAGGACTAATATTGAAGAAGGAGAATTGTTCAAGTATTTCTTAGTTAGCATTTTCTTCCAATTGTTTTCACTCTCATTTACCATCTGCCAACCTAGCTTGCTAATGAGGACCTATTGATTTAGGTCTACAGATTGTGAGTTTTTTTGAGAAGGGAACCCCCCCCCCCCCAAGAATTTCATAAAAGAACTGTCAATGAATTGGGGAACAGATTTTGGAATTAAGAGAGTGGCCATTTGGTATGAAGGAATGGAACTCTCTACTGATCTTATTAAGGTGGTCCTACTGGCTTGAGAGAGAAGCTTAGCCTTCCACCTAGCCAATTTCTGAGTGATCTTTTGATGCATTTCCTCAAAGTATTCTCTTTTAGCGGCCTTGAAAAGGAGTGGCAGACCCAAGTATTTTATGTTAGAAGTAGAAGTTGTGAAGTCCAATATTTCTTTCACTTCTCTTCTGGAGTGTGATGGGGTGTTACTGCCGAATTGGACTGAGGACTTAGCAGCATGGATTTTCTGGCCAGACCAGAGGGAGTATTTATCAAGGCAGTTTTTGAACTTCTAAGCGTTGTTTTTGGAGGCTAAACCATAAAAGATAAGATCATCTGCAAAGAGTAGATGGGAGATTTTGGGTCCATTTCTACTAATAGAAATACCTTTGAGTTGTTGTAGACTTTCCACTCTAGTGATCATTCGAGTTAGTACCTCAGTGAATGAAGAGGAAGGGGGATAGGGATCCCCTTGCCTAAGACCTCTGGATGGATGAAAATAGGCACAAAGATTGCCATTGATGAGGACTAAGTAAGAGACTGTAGAAATACATTCTCTGATCCAGTTTATCCATTTGCTATGAAAACCAAGATTGGACATAATACTAAGAAGGAAATTCCATTCCATGAAGTGAAAGGCTTTTTCCATGTATATTTTAATAGCCATTAGCCCTTTTTTCCCTTTCTTTTTCCTTTTGATATGGTGGAATATCTCTTGAGCCATTATGGTGTTTTCCTGGATAAGTCTTCCTGAGACAAAGGCTGTTTGGAAGGGAGAAATGATTTTGGGAAGGATCTTTTTCAAACTGTTGGCCAATATCTTTGCAATGACTTTGTAGCAAACATTGGAGAGACTAAGAGTAAGTTTGGATGGTGAGATGAGAATTTTTAGTTTTAAATGAAAATTTAAAATATTATTTTTTAATATTATTATTGTTTTAAGATTTGAAAAGGTTGAATTAGGATTTGAAAAAGTTAAATTATTTATTATATTTTATGTAAAAATTTGAAAAAGTTGTAATGATGAGTTGATATGAGATGGGAATTCTTGATCTTGTCTTTGCCCCCAAACCTGCCTAATTGGCCTAAATTGATGAACAGCTTTAGGACTGTTAGTCTTTGGGATCAGGGCAATGTAAGTTTGGTTCCATTCTTTGAGCAACTTCCCAGTTATGAAAAAATTCTTGATGGTAGCATTAAAGTCATCCTTAATTATCTCCCAATAATGTTTACAGAACATACCCGTGAAGCCATCAAGGCCATGAACTTTATTAAAGGGAGTTTGTCTCAGGGTTGAGAGGATCTCAAGATCAGAAGAGATTTCATAGAGGGATTGGTTCTCCAGGTTAGTGATTTTGTTAGGGAAATGGTCATTCAACTTAGTGCTTAAAATTGGATTAGAAGTAGTGAATATGTCCTTAAAGTATTTAATAAACTTGGGACGGGGCCACTGGACATGTGGCTATCGGCTCTTCGCTAAAAAAAAAATGTCCTTAAAGTGTTCAAGGAACTTATCCTATATCACAGAGGTCTCATTTGTCCATGTTTAAGGGTATATTTTAAGGCTCTCAATGGAATTGGTGCGCCTCGTAATGGTGGTGGACATGTGGAGGAACTTGGTGTTTAGATCAGTTGTGGTAAGCCAACTTAGCCTAGCTTTTTGCCTCCAGAGGGTCTCCTCTCTTCTAAGTTGCTCATTGAGGTTAGCCTTGATTTCATTTTCTTTGCTCATGGTCTGAATAGTTGGATATTTGGATTGGATTTGTGAAAGTGCCTGTGTGAGGTGTCCAATAGCAGTCTGAATATGGCCAAAATGGTTCCTATTCCAGATATTCAGTGCTTTTTTTTAACCTCCTTCAGTTTCTTTGAAAGAATGAAGCTAGGTGTTCTAGAGAATTGGTTGTTCCATGCGTTTTGGGTTACCATCTGACAGGAGGGATCCTTTATCCAAAATTCTTGAAATTTAAAGGAGGGTTTATGATGTTTCCTCCTTGAGGTATCAAGTAAAATAGGGGAGTGGTTAGAAGCACTGATTGGGAGGTGTTGTAGGTTTGCATTAGGGAAAAGGTTCATCCATTGATGGTTAGCAATCCCTCTATCAAGCCTTTCCCTTATGTTACCTAATCCCTGCCTATTACTAATCCAAGTGTACTTGGGACCATGGAATCCAAGATCAATCTTGCCAATGTTATCCATATAGATTCTCAGTCCATTTCCATGTGAGGAGCAGGCAAATGGTCTCCCACCTATGTTTTTCAATTTGGCTCATAATTGAGTCAATATCTCCAATATCTAAGATAGGTCCATTGAAATTATTAGCAATTAAGTTCATGGTATCCCAAAACTTTCCTTTTTGAGTATTTTGAGCAGGGAATAAACAAAATTAAGAAGCCAAGGATTGTGAGTAAGGTCAGAATAGACAAACAAAGACATAATATTGCTATTAACATAAACTGGTTCCATATCTAGACCATGCTTCCATATGAACAAAAGACCCCCTTTTCTGCCAGTGGGGGGAACTTCTATATACATGGAGAACCCTAGTCTATTTACAATGCTAGAAATATTCACATGGATCAAAATGGTCTCCGAGATAAAGACAACATCAGGATTGTAGGCCCTGATGTTAGTCCTCAAAGTTCTAATTGCATGGGATCGGGCTATATCCCTGCAATTCCAAGAAAGTATCTTCATTTATGCTTTGGTGGCAGTTTGAGCCCTGCCACACCAGCCTTTTCAAAAAAAGAAGTCTTTAGTCTTATTACTAGATTGGTGGTCCTTTCTCTGATATGGAGAGAACCTAAGTCTTTTGGATTTCCTGTAGTTGGCCTCATTTCTCCTATTCTTTGCTGACTAGATGTACTTAGCAATGGGCACATCATCTTCATCTATCTACAGTTTGAGTCCCTTCCCACCAAGGTTGCTCGAATCCCCTTGTCCCTATTGAGTCAATACCATTCCTTTCTTAGGATTTGGTGGGTTATTTAGGAGTGAGTTGATGAATGTTGGTTTGTTTGAGGAGGCATTTCTGTTACAATGTGGTCAAATAGATTGAGTTCTTGTGATGTGCTGTTTGTATTGCTAAGGATACTTGGGGTGGGCCTAATTGCTAGGCAGGATTTGCTAGATGGACTAACAAGTAGGGAAATTGAGTGTTGCTTTGGGTCCAGGTTTGTTGGGCTTTGGAGGAATTGAGAGATGATTTGTTTGAACAAGTTGGAATCTAAGGTGTTGCTTTGTTTAAAGAAGGAATTAGTAGCAGATGAAGTGATAGGTGAGGAGGTTTGTGGGCTGAGTTTTATTGCATGAGGGTTCATGCTTGCCATTGGATCTCCACTTTTTGCATGGAAGGGCTATATTGTCTTGACCAATGTGATGGGGAGGTCAACTTGTACTATCTGGGTCTGTCTAGGGGACCAGATGTGATAGTCTCTGTTGTTTTGAAAATCATGCTGATTTTCTATCTGCTGAGCTGTATACTTGGTACGTGTGACTGATTGTAGTTAAGAGAATCCCATTCCCATGTAGGTTTGGCTTCAATGGAAGGGTGAATCTCGAGCTTCAAGCTGGATGCAATGAGGTCTTGCATTAGCATTTTGATCCCAACATAGATTCTGATTCAGAGTTTGACTTGTCTCCTTTTGAATCACTTTTCCATTTCCTTTGCTGGGAACTTGTGGAAAGAATTGCCTTGTGGCAGGTGGTTGTTGGTGAATTTGTTGTTGACCTGCTGTATTTTCTCCTAATGCTACCATTTCAACTGACTGCATTCCTACATGCTCATAGTGATTAGCAACAAGGGGGTTCTTCTAGAGGTTTGATTTTCTGCTCTCATCCATGGTCCAAAATTAGTGATGTCGATTTGAACTTGGAGGAGGGAGCAAGCTTGTTGAATATGGCCTAAGCAGCCACAACAGTGAAAAAAATCTGATAGCCTCTCATACTTGAAACTTATCCAAGTGGCAGGCTTTCTTTTTCTTGCTAAAGGGAAT
The DNA here is from genome assembly GCA_003123785.1 of Pterocarya stenoptera. NCBI lineage: Eukaryota > Viridiplantae > Streptophyta > Magnoliopsida > Fagales > Juglandaceae > Pterocarya > Pterocarya stenoptera. The sequence goes on from QEOT01003177.1 coordinate 286,097, forward strand.
CCATCTAGCAGAGGGTTTCAACATTAATCTCAACTTGTATCCTCATATATCTTCTAAAGACTATGCCCTGGACTATTTGTTTGTTCCACTTGGATGAAGTTTCCTAATTTCCTCCTTATCTTTTCAGCATTTTGGTTTGTCATTAACTCTAATGGAAGCCCATGGATTTGAATCCAAAATACTGACATTTTAAGTCTTAATTCCTATAAGCTCAAACCTGGAGGCCAGTCACGTATCAGCATGTGAAAACACTTGATGTTCCAAGGTCTTTGATCCATCACTCAATTCTTCACTTGTTGAGATGAGAATGTAAACAAGAAGGTGTTGATGGTCATGTCTTCAATGGTTAGTCTAGTAGCAAAGCTCCAAACTCCCTTTATGGTAGAATGAAGGGCATTCTTATTGAGAGTTTTGGATGATACTATCTTGCCTATGAATGCATGGTTGGCTAAGTAAGCTACAAGTTTAGTTTCTAGTTCCAGGTTCAATTCTTTCTAGTTTGGTGTTATGGATGTTGAGGACTGGCTTTGGGTTATGAAAAGCTGGTTGTTGATCTTTTGGTTACTGGTGAGTAGTGGATTGTAAGGTTCATGTATGGGGTTATAAATAAATATGGTAATGGGATGTGGTGATTAATGAGGAATGCCCATTTTGGTGTGGTTAGTGAGGCTTCAATGCTGTTAAATGATCTGAGGAGGAAGCTAGTGATTTTTTATTGAATTGGTTCTGAGTTGGGCAGACATTTTCTTTTTTGATTGAATTGATTAAATTGGTTCTGAGGAGGAAGTTGGGGAGATTTGGTTGTTGGGAGATCCTTAGACTATAGCACCTGGGTAGCCATTTTCTTTTCTAGTTTCTTGTGAATGACAGATTGGGAGGCTCTCATGGGAGTGTTGGTTAATGGTAGTAATGAGGTTTGTTTGTGGTGATTAATAAGAAAGGTACTTGTTAAGGGTTGTTGGTGAGGATTTGTTGCAGTAGTGTGATTTGATTAGTAGTATGGGAGGACTGGTAGTTGTTGTTTTGGAAAGCTTGTTCTAAGCTAGGGTAGTTGGTTGTTGGGAGATCCTTAGGATGGATTTGACTCACCAGGGAGGTGGGAAGAGCTCATCTTGGAGGTGGGAAAGACTTCCTATTCATTTATGCCTTGTGTGTGTGGTTTCATAAATTGCTTGATACTCATTTGGCAAGTTGTTGTGTTTTGTAAAATGGCCAGGATGATGTTGACTGATGCTAATGAATTCCCAATTAGTACTAAGAATATAAAGTATTCATGGTGGAACATGTTTTGTTTGATAATCATTCGACGTTGATGCAGACCGGTGCTCATGCTTTGTTGAAGTTTAACTTTTTTTTAGTCCTATTTTTTGCTTACTTTCATTAGTACAATTGATTTCATTTTTATGTCAAACAAACTTCATTGATCAAAGCTAATTACAAATGATTATCAGTCCAAATGACTTGGAAAATAAAATCTGGGTAAGAATGCCACCAAACATTAATATCATCTACATTTCAAGCATATCTAACAAGTTTATGAGCTGCATTGTTGTCCATTCTCCCCATATGCTGAATTTGACATCTTGGAAATCTCTGCATCAGCTCCTGAATGTCCTTTGTAAGAGTTCCCAGCGGTGATGTTAATGCTTCTGATCCTTGGATACCTTGGAACATAAGAAGAGAATCACTTTCTACAATAAGTTTTTGCAGTCCCATATGGATGTAGAACTGTAGCCCTCTTAGCAAAGCTATAAGTTCAATGTCTAAGGGCTCATTGACAATGTGTTCTTTCTTACTAGCAGCCATTAGCACATTCCCTTGACTGTTGAGAAGAATAAATCCCACACCAGCACACTATTCATCAAGGAACATAACCCCATATACATTCAGTTTCATGGCATGTTGTGGTGGAGGCTCCCACGTACAACACTTCATGATGTTTCTCAAGGGTTCATTTTTAATGGCTTTGAAAGCGTTTACCATTTAGAGCTTCCAGAACAGCAGAGTGATAGATTTGCCCACAATGTGCCATTATCTTCAAATGAAAATAGGTGCCATGCAATCAGGTTCAGGAGCTTTATAAGGGCTCATTTGTTGTAATGCTTCAAAAACCTTAGCCTTAGTAAATATTTTTGTGAGTTTCGTATTCATATCATTAGTAATCTTTCCATTTAGTTAATCCAGAAAACCCATGTCACATGTTTGGGAAAAGGCAGTGTACAAGTCTTGAAAATACTACAAAATAAGTCTATCTCTTACCTCTCCCTCTCTCCAACACCCTTCTCCATCCTTAATTTTGCCAATTTGATTCCTCTCTCTTCTTTGAGATGCTTTATTGTGAAAAAACTTAGTATTTTGGTCACCTAGTTGATTGCCCACTTCTTTGAGATAAAATACTAAGTGGTGACATTTCTACACCTTTTGTGAAGTCTGTTAATCAATTCACATATATGTTTACTAAGTCATTGTATTATAGTCGACTAAACCTTATTTGTTTCAAGCTGGTTTATACAATATATATGAACCAACTTGAAGGGGAGTGTTAGAGGACATGATTGTAATAAGTGTAACTTATGAGGGTATAATCATCAGTATTTTTTATACTGTACCGTACCGGCCACTGGCCCGGTATAGGTAATACCTCTGTTTCGTATCGCCCCAAATACCGGGTGTACCAGCCTGTACCGGTCGAAACAAATATTTCGGCCAGTACACATTCTACAGCTTGTTTGGATGGTATTTTCGCAATTTCAATAAACATCTAGGGGCTATTTCGGAAAAAGTATGTTTGTGGTAACTTTTTTTTTTTTTTATATGATGTTTATTGTAACTTAAAACTTAAGAACTTATGTTAGTTGTAACTTAAAACTTAAAACTGGTATTGAGAAGAATAGAGTTTATGGCTTATGTTGTTGTTATTTTGGAATACAATTAATACTTGTATATATATAATTTATCTAGGTATAAACTATTCCGAAACGGTACATGAAACTGTAACGGTATCGAAACGGTATTAGTACCAAAATATTATTCCGAAACGGTAGTGGTACCTAAATATCTAGTTTCAGTGCCTTGACTGGTACGGTATTCAAAACTTTGATAATCGTCAATTGTATGTAGTGTATATATATATTGTTGTACATCAAGGAATGAAGTAAGAATTTCCCTTCATGATTATTTACAAATGGCATAAACAGATTGATGGATAATTTCTTCTAGGAAGACACACCTGCATAGATTAAAAGAAAAAAAAAAAGGTGAATGGGCTAAGGTTTGCAAACCGATCCAAGCATAAGAGATGTAGAATTAACGAAGAAAGCCTTGCAAATGAGATTTACCTGGAAGCTTTTATTTGGGAAGTCGCTTTGGTTAGATTTCTTGAGATTAAAGAATAAGATTTCTAGATTCACACACCTGAACAGGAAGGTAAGAAAGGCTCAAGCTTTTGTTGAGCTACTGCAAAGCATATCCCAAAAGTCATAAAAAACACAGAATGGATTGGGAGGCAAGGTAACATTCCTTTCTTGTATTATAATTGGTCGGGACTTGAAATATTAGCAGAACAGTGGAGACTATTATTGAACCTAATATGATGGTCAATGATGTCTTGACTCGTAAAGGTTGGAAAGAGCAACTCCTACAGGATCTCTTACTAGCACAAGTAGTATCATCCTTATTGGGAAAGACAATACGAATTAGAGATGGAGAAGACGTACCTGCATTGAAAATGTCTTCTAATTGTAACTATTTTATCTCAACAGCTTGGGATTTCATTAGGAACCATGAGCAGCAAATGGGTATGACTAAGTGTATTCTAAGCAAGATTTATATCCATGTGTGGAAGTGCTTTCATAAGGGGCTCACTTTTGATACAAACATCTAGAACTTTCATATACACTTAGCGTCTAGGTATGACTGCTGGCAAATTCTGGCAATAGAATCCTTAGACCATATTCTTTGTATTGGGTAGCTTGTCAGTTATGTTTGGAATCATTTTGGAACCCAGTTGGGGATGAGATGTATGGATAATCATGGGTGGAATGAAAAGTTTATGCTATGATATCAAAAAGCTCATATGCACTCTCAACTGGGCATTAACATTGGTCTACTCCATTCTCTAATTAGTTGGAACCTATGGGTTAGTAGATGTAAGGAAATGGAAGGAAAAACAATAGAGAAGAATGTGGTCTGTCACCAAATCAATCGAATGCTCCATGAAGCTACAGGGAAGACGACTTGGGTAAAAGAGTTATAGCCTCGAGATGAACTTATTAACCATTTGGGATTGCCAATTTTTCCCACCAAAGTCAATAAAGTTGTAAGTGTGATTTGGAAGAAACCAACAAGAGAAAGGAAACTAAAGTTAAACATAGATGGAAGTAGCTGAGGAAAACTGAGGCAGTGTGGTGGAGGCGGGATAATTAGAAATGACAAATGATCATTTATTGCTGCATTCTCAACCTTTCATGTAGTGGTTGTTGCCACTTTTATTTAACGATGAGGTGTAATGATGCGTTTCTTGACAGATAGTGTGGATATTAGAAAACACAACAGAATACCTCAAGCACGATTTATTGAGTTGCTCCACATGTCTATTTAGTCTGAATAAATAATCCAGCAAGCCTCACGCGTCTCCTCTTAGCGGTGAAGTGTACTACGTAGAATAAATTAGAGTAGCAATCAACACATCCACAACCTAAATACTTTTTTAAGAGAGAATAAAAGAGAGATTCTGTACTTTTTTAAGATTGTCCGAGAATCATCTGAGGGGGCTATATATAGCCCTCCTTGTGCATCACATATGATTGGCCTTAAAGACCAGCCTTTAATCACTGCAATAGAATGTCTGTTGCATTCTTGAAATTTTGTCTGATTAGAGACTTACACTCATGAAGGGTAAAAGAGGGGTTAGTGAAGACACCATGGGTTGTAATCAAATATTTGCTAAGAGACTAGCAAAAGTTAAGTTGGGGGGTGTGATTGTTAAGATATTTTGACTAAAATATCCACCTAAAATAGAGTAAATCAAGACTGAATAGTTCCAAAATGAGATTGAAAGTGAGATTTTAAGACAAAAGCCTTATCCTTTGGAACTACAAATTTAAAGGAATAAAGTGATGATTTACTTAGCTAATGGGTTAAATGTTTTATCTATAGGTTATAAGGCCCAGTCCCGTAAGGAAGCCCAAAAGTACTAAGCAATGTGGCCCAACCTCGAGCTCAACTTCTTAGCCCAGACTCTGCCTCGGCCTCTCTTCAATATCACAAGACTTCGAGAAGGATCTCATCCCCTAGAGGGCAGAATCGTGAAGTAGAGAGAAACGGTTAGAAGAGAGAGAAGGAAGGAGATGATGGGGGAGGAAGAGGATAAAAGGAGTGGAGGCACATGAGAGAAGGGGATCAATCCAGAGCCATATTTAGAATCCTTAGTCTGTCTTTACTTTAACAATTTTTGGTATTTTTCTTACTTTCTCTTAGGGTTTTCGAATCATGTATCACATGATGATTTGGGGCTAACTTCTTTATCGAGGGTTACAGAGGAAAGGTTTTTCTTTCCCTATTGTCGATTGATTGTTGTTGTTCTATTTAGACTATACTTGTTGCTGTATTCTCATGCTTTACCTACTATCGGTTTGGAAGGGTCTCTTGTTCTCGAACTATTGTAGACTCATGGCACAACAGGACCTTGAAATAATCAAGGATCCTTCAACCTTTGAGTCTTGAGATAAAAGGGGACGATAATACAGTGAGGGTTTTACTTTTCGTTGGTGTTTTAATCTGAGTTATTGTTTATTTAGATCTGAAGAGTTAATTCCTTGATTGAGTTAACTTAAGCAATTACACCCAGCAGCTACAATCACAATGATAGAGGAAACCCTAACCCTGTACCCCTAGTATTTACGCTTTTTGACAAATACAATTTTAGTTTCTAAGCTTGAAAAGGTTGCTATTTAGTCTTTGTTCTTTCATTTTAACTATTGTAGATCTGGTTTTTATAAGAAAATTTCCATTAAAATAAACATAAATCCTTGCTTCATTTACCAAATCATTAAATCATCCCACATTCTTTGTATCCCCAGAGCACATAACTCATCTATTGGTCTCTCATTATTGGGAATAAACCAACTCTATGAAAGAGATTTGTTCCACTATATTCCACTCTTTCTCTTGATTGATTTCATTTCATTCATTTGAACTTTGCTGGATTATGTTAATAAAGTTGTCCCTGTGGAAATGACCTTGGACACTCCCACTACATTCTAAATCTGATTTTATACTTGGAAGCACTATTTGGTGAGTATCAAGTTTTTGGCGCCATTGCCGGGGACAACTAGTGAAACATAAATTTTCTTGCAAACAAAAAAAAAAAAAAAAAAGAAGGGGAAGTGTATCGGTGAACCTCTTCACAGAATGGGTAACAACTCTCACCCTTTTTGGTAAATAATTTTGTACCTGTTTGTTTTGTTTTCTTCAATCTGTCTTAGACCTGTTTTTCAGTTTTTGTTGTGCATGTCTTACACTTGCATCTATTGAAACTGTTTCTAATCATTTTGAGTCCTCTTCTGAAAATTTGAGTGACATGGAGGACGAGGAGCATCAAGATTTTTTGAATCAAAATAAAACATTGAGAGAGTACTTACAACCTGTTAGAGCTAGCTCTCCCTCTTGCATTATTCAACCTTTAAATGCAAATAACTTAATTTTAAATCTGGAATGATCCCATTGATCCCCCATTTTCATTGAATGAAATATGAAAATCCTTATTTGGACATTAAAGAATTTGAAGAAGTATGCTCTACATTCATGGATAGGACATGTACTGAGGAAGTGATTAGGTTGAAGCTTTTTCCCTTTTCCCTTAAGGATAAAGCCAAAACATGGCTGAGTGCTTCAAGGCCTCGGTCCATAGGAACTTGGCAAGAGATGCAAACTGAGTTTCTTAAAAAAAATTTCCCATGCATCGAACAATTGCCCTTAAAAGGCAGATTATGAATTTTGGGCAGAAAGACAGTGAAACCTTTTATCAATGCTGGAAAGGGTTTAAAGACTTGTTAAATGCTTGTCCTCATCATGGCTATGAACATTGGAGAGTCATTAGTTTCTTTTATGAAGGTTTGCACCCCAAAATAAAACA
>QEOT01003177.1:293279-308509 GCA_003123785.1 Pterocarya stenoptera
GGGGGGGGGGGGGAATATAACCTCAAAGAGGTTGATGACTTACATGCTAGGATGGCCCTAATTTCTAAGAAATTAGAATCTTTTGAACTAAGAAAAGTTAATGAAATGCATGTCTTACCCCCAAATGCTGATAAATGTGGGATATGTGAGGACCAAGGGCATAGCACCAATGTATGCCCCATTTCTAAGGTAGACCTCATTGAAAATTTACCTATACCTAGAAGTGTGAAAGACATCAGATTCTTTCTAGGCCATGCTGGGTTCTATAGGAGTTTCATTAAAAATTTTAGTCTAATCTCAAAACGCCTATGTCAGCTGTTGATGCATGATGTTACTTTTACTTGGACTAAAGAGTGTCAAATTGGTTTTACATAGTTAAAAGTTAGCCTAACTATTGCCCTATAATCCGACCCCCTGACTGGACATTACCATTTGAAATAATGTGTAATGCCAGTGATGTGGCTGTTGGGGTTGCTTTAGGACAAAGAAAGAACAAACTGCCTCATATTGTATTCTATGCTAGCAAAACCTTAAATGATGCTCAGAAAAACTACTCCACTACAAAGAAGAAATTGCTAGCTATAGTATTTGCATTAGAAAAGTTTATGGCCTATTTGCTTGGGTTTCCTGTCATTATTTTCACTGACCATGCTACACTGAAATTTCTGTTCATGGAGAAAGATACAAAACCAAGGCTCACTAGATGGATCCTTTTGTTACAAGAATTCAACATTACAATAAAGGATAAAAAAAGGGTGGAAAAATGTTGTAGCAGATCATTTGTCTCAGCTTACATTGAACTCAACCATTCAAAACCTCCCAATTTCTAAATCTTTTCCTGAAGAAAATTTTTTTTCAGTCCAGGTTTTACCTTGGTATGCTGACTTTAATTTTCTGGTGACAGGACAAACTTCAGCCCACTGGATAGCACAGGACATTAGAAAAATGAAGGTTGAGGCTAAGTTTTTCTTTTATGACGAGCCTTACCTATTTAAATATTGTTATGACCAAATAATTAGGAAATGTGTTCCTAATAATGAAGTCTCTGCCATACTGACTTTCTGTCATTCTGAAGCCTGTGGTGGGCACTTTTCTGCCCACAAAATTGTAGCTAAAATTTTACAAAGTGGGTTTTATTGGCCAACAATGTTCAAAGACACTTATATTTTTTGTAAATCTTGCGAAACTTGTCAAAAACTGGGGGGCATTACCAAAAGAAACATGATGCCAATGCAACCAATTCTAGTTCTAGAAATTTTTTATTGTTGGGTCATAGACTTTATAGGGACATTTCCCTCTTCTTTTGGTTACCTCTACATTTTACTTACTGTTGACTATGCGTCAAAATGGGTTGAGGCCATACCATCCAAAAATTGTGACCATCAAATTGTTTTAAAATTTCTCAAAGAAAATATTTTTGCATGGTTTGGTATGCATAAAGCCATAATCAGTGATAATGGGACCCACTTTTGCAACAAACATCTTGTTGTTTTAATGAAAAAATATGGGATACATCACAAAGTTTCCACACCTTACCATCCTCAGACCAATGGCCAAGCTGAATTGGCCAATAGGGAAATAAGACATATTCTTGAAAAAACTGTTAACCCTAATAAAAAGGATTAGCCTGAAAGGTTATCTGATGCACTTTGGGCATATAGGACTACTTACAAAACAATTCTGAGAATGTCACCATATAGAATAGTCTATGGTAAAGCATGTCACTTGCTTGTGGAGTTAGAACACAAAGCATACTGGGCCATTAAAAAGTTTAATTTTGATGCTAACCAATTTGGTTCATCTAGGAAACTACAGATTGCTGAATTGGATGAACTTCGAAGGGATGCTTACGACAATGCAAAATTGTCCAAGGAGCGTATGAAGCAATTTCATGACAAACACATCCAAAGGAAAACCTTTTATCCAGACCTACAAGTATTGCTGTATAACTCCAGACTACATCTCTTCCCCGGAAAGCTAAAATCCCGTTGGAGTGGTCCTTATGTGGTAAAGGTTGTTTTTTCTCATGGAGTTGTGGAACTCCTTAACCTCAGAATGGCAATACTTTTAAAGTTAATGATCAGAGACTTAAACCATTTTTCTCAAACTTTTCTCCTGGAGAGACCACTTTAAGTCTCCTTAATCCCATTTCTTATTAGATAAAATTGCTTGAACTTGCTAATAAGTTTTTCCCTTTAGATCTAGTATCTTTTTTTCCTGTGCATACTTTCATATGAACACTCCATACTTAGGTACTGCTCTCACTCATTCCAGTCTCAGTTTCTTTATGATTGTTACTCTGCATCATTGAGGACAATGCTTACATTAAGTTTGGGGGTGTTAGAAATCAATTTCAGTTTTAAGGACAATTCACATTAGTGTTGCATATCACAATGAACCACCAGAGGCACTATCAATGATTGGTTTATAGATAGCAGCAACAGCTCCCTTTTTACAGTTTTTGGGAAGCATGATCAGACTTGATTAAATGGAAGCCTGTAGGAATTTGGGTCAAAAGAGGGGTTTATTCATGTTGACATGTCTCTTTAACCATGAATGATTTGTACATTATGTAAGGGACTCCTGCTAGGTGTTGACACCACTTACACTTAGACAACTTGGAACAACACTTTATGGTTATTAAACTAATCAGACTAAGCAGTTGCTTAAGGTCTCTAATGAACCATATTCTATTGGCTTAGGAAGAGTGTTGGTAAAATATTTATACTTGGAAAGGGACAAGCCAGGGATCCAAAAAAAAAAAAAAAACAATCACCCAAATTAGTGTAATAAAAAAGGCTGCCTACTCCCAGGACTCTTTGTATGAAAAGATCTTTCAAAGTGGAGCAGCCTAAAAGCCATTATTACAATGGTTTTAAATTAGAGAGAGACTTGAGGGCCCTACTTGAATAGCTGCTATGGATGAGATAATTAATGACCTCTGGTGGTCAACCTTGGAATCTGTACTTATTCTTATAACACACACAGTACTCAGCAGTACTTACCTTGCTTTGATGCTTACTTTGGTTACTAGACAATTCAGTGCATAAACTTCTTTTTAGAACCAAAATGTCTGTTGCATTCTTGACATTTTGTCTAATTAGACTCTTACACTCATGAAAGGTAAAAAAGGGGTTAGTGGAGACGCCATGGGTTGTAACCAAATATTTGCTAAGAGATAAGCAAAAGTTAAGTTAGGGGGTGTGATTGTTAAGATATTTTGACTAAAATATCCACCTAAAATAGAGTAAATCAAGACTGAACAGTTCCAAAAATGAGATTGAAAGTGAGATTTTAAGACAAAAGCCTTGTCCTTTGGAACTACAAATTTAAAGGAATAAAGTGATGATTTAATTAGCTAATGGGCTAAATGTTTATCTACAGGTTATAAGGCCCAGTCCTGTAAGGAAGCCCAAAAGTACTAAGCAATGTGGCCCAGCCTTGAGCTCAACTTCTTAGCCCAGACTCTGCCTCGGCCTCTCTTCAATATCACAAGACTTCAAGAAGGATCTCATCCCCTAGAGGGCATAATCGTGAAATAGAGAGAAACAGTTAGAAGAGAGAGAAGGAAGAAGATGATGGGGGAGGAAGAGGATAAAAGGAGTGGAGGCACACGAGAGAAGGGGATCAATTCAAAGCCACATTTAGAATCCTTAATCTGTCTTTACTTAGAGAACAATTTTTGTTATCTTTCTAACTTTCTGTTAGGGTTTTTGAATGATCTATCACATGATGATTTGGAGCTAACTTCTTTATCTAGGGTTACAGGGGAAAGGGTTTTCTTTCCCCATTGTCGATTGATTGTTGCTGTATTCTCATGCTTTACCTACTATCGGTTTGGAAGGATCTCTTGTTCCTGAACTGTTGTAGACTCACGGCACAACAGGACCTTGAAATAATCAAGGATCTTTCAAGCTTCGAGTCTTGAGATAAAAGGGGACGAGAATACAGTGAGGGTTTTACTTTTCGTTGGTGTTTTAATCTGAGTTATTGTTCATTTAGTTCTGAAGAGTTAATTCCTTGATTGAGTTAACTTAAGTAGTTACAACTAGTAGCTACAATCGCGATGATAGAGGAAACCCTATCCCTGTACCCCTAGTATTTACGCTTTTTGACAAATACAATTTCAGTTTCTAAGCTTGAAAAGGTTGCTGTTTAGTCTTTGTTCTTTCATTTTAAATATTGCAGATCTGGTTTTTATAAGAAAATTTCCCTTAGAATAAACACAAATACTTGCTTCATTTACCAAATCATTAAATCATCCCACATTCTTTGTATCCCCAGAGCACATAACTCATCTATTGGTCTCTCATTTATTGGGAATAAACCAACTCTACGAAAGAGATTTGTTCCACTATATTCCACTCTTTCTCTTGATTGATTTCTTTTCATTCATTTGAAATTTGCTGGATTATGTTAATAAAGTTGTCCCTGTGGAAATGACCTTGGACACTCCCACTACATTCTAAATCTGCTTTTATACTTGGAAGCACTATTTGGCGAGTATCACCAACAATGCCATAGACAGCACACCAAAGTAGTAGACATCACAACCTCCATCTTTTGTTTAGAAGAGGACGGTACCCAAATTTTATTGATAGTCCTCACTTATGATGGAGGAAAACCGTGGTTATAATCAGGAACGTAAGGGTTACAAATATTCAAGAAAGACCAATACTCAGGACTAAAAAAAACCTAGACACTAAGCCAAAAGCAAGACAAATACCTAGGGGCTACAAATAATCAAAAACAATACGATAAAGACAATAGCTGAATAAAATCATATTTCATTAATATCTCAAAGAAAAGTTTACATCTCAATGTCAACTGAAACACAAATTACTTTCACAATCTACACAGTCTTAGATTCCTAACATGAGCCACAAAAACATTTCTTGCTATAGAATTTGTCAAGGAATCTGCAACCATGTGACTCATAGAAAGGTATTTCAGGACCACTTCCATTTATGCCACCATATCTCTGATATAGTGATATATGATATTTATGTATTTGGTTCTTCCATGATATTTTGAGTCCTTAGCATATGCGAGAGCTGCCATGCTATTGTAGAACATCGTCACCACATCTAAAATATTCGTAAGAATGTCTAGATGCTTGAGGAACCTCCGTAACCAAACAACTTATTGAACTACTGCTAAACAAGCTATGTATTCTGCCTCCATGGTGGATAAAGCTATACGGGATTGTTTCTTGCTGCTCCATATAATGGCCTATTGTTGAGCAGAAAGACATGCACAATGGTAGATTTGCGCTCATTTAGGTCACTGCCCCAATCAGCATTGCTGTAATCTCTCAACTGCAACTTCGAACCCTAATAGAACAACACAGTCCTTAGTTCCCTTTAGATATCTAAGAATCCTCTTGATTGCTTTTCAATGAGCCAGTACGAGGTTAGATTGGAATCTACTCACTGAGCCAACTGCATAGCATATATCTCTTTGGGCAAGCTCTAGCCTCTAGCAATAGGGGTGTTAATAGGTGTACATTCACTCATTTGGAAAAGCTCAGAACTTTCTTTATGTAAATATGTTGGGTCAAATACAAAAGTTTCTTTAATTGATCTCTATAGATCTTAACTCTCAAGATGTATTCTTCCTCACCCATATCCTTCATCTCAAAATTGAAGGATAACAAATCTTTTGTGGCAACTATCAACTCTCTGTCATTTCCAGCTAATAGTATGTCATCAACATAATGAATCTCTTCTTTGACCTTTAGACATAGACACAATGGTCCTTTGTGATCATTGTAAATCCATTCGAGAGAATGGCTTAGTGGAATCTGAGATACCATTGTCTAGATGATTGCTTTAGGACATATATAAATCGTTTGAACTTGCATACTTTGCGCTCTTGACCTTTGACCACAAAGCCAGTGGGTTGATCTATATAGATGTCCTCATCTAATTCTTCATTGAAACTGTTTTAAATCCATCTGATGAGTTCCAAATCCATGTACGCTACTATAGCTAGAATTAGGCGAATCATGACAAACCTCATCATTGGTGAAAAAGTTTCCTCATAGTCTATACCCTTATGTTGGGTATATCATTTTGCCACTAAGCGAGTTTTGTACCTTTCTATTGATCCATCCGACTTGCACTTAAACCCTTAGAACCCATTTATTCCCAATAGCCTAGCGCCCTGGTGATAGATCTACCAGATCTCGAACCTGGTTAGTCTTCATAGACTCTATCTCATCATTTAGTACTTTCATTCACTCATCTTTAGTAGAAGAGGAGAGAGCTTCATGAATTGTCCTACACTTCACATCATCTTGTAGAGCTACCATGAAAGCTTCCCCTTCAATCTCAAAATGACAACAAGGAACACGTTCACATGTACTTCTACGAGGTTGAGGTTGATTTACAAGTGGTGTGCTCTCAGTCGGATGCAAGTTACTCTCATAATTCGTAGGAACTTAAGGAATTTCTTCCTCATTCTAAATTGAACCCCTCGGAGCGCCTTCCTCTTGCCCTACAATCTCATAGAGTTCCAAACTCCTATCAACCTCACCCCTACTTGAAAAATCATCCTCTATGAAATTAACATCTTGTGACTCAATTTCAGTCACAATCTCATCAGATTGTTCACCTATTAGCACATTTCCTTTAGAGTGTTCTGAGTACCTTATAAAGATACGCTTCTTTCCTCTAGTGCCTAACTTCCCATATTTATGAGAAACATTGTGAACAAAACCATTAAATCACATGGTCGTAAGTTACTCAAATTTGATTTCTCACCGGTCCATAGTTCATATGGGGTGGAAGATATTAATTTGGAGAGCACTCGGTTAAGAATGCAGGCAGTAGTCAAAAGTACATCCCAAAAATAAAATTGGTAGGTTTGCTTGCGTCATCATTGACCTAACTATCTCAAGTAGTGTTCGATTTCTCCTTTCTATCACACCATTTCGCTGTGGTGTACTTGGCATCGTTAACTGTATTTTGATTCTTTTTTTATCACAGAACCTTTTAAATTGCTCATAGAGATATTGATGTTTGCGGTCAGTCCTCAGAGTCTTTAAGCTCTTAGCTAATTGATTCTCAACCATTGTAAGGCCTTGTTTGAATGTTGAGTTGAGTTAAATAATTTATGAATAGTAGTGAGTTAAGATGGATTAAGTTTTGCGGAGCCCACCTAAGATGAGTTTAGATGTGTTTGGATATTAAAATGAGTTTAAATGTAGTTATGGGAAGTTAAAAAAGATTGTGGATCCCACATGTAAAGATGTGTTGAGTTGAAAATAGTTATGGATCCCACGTGTAAAGATGTTTTGAGTTGAGATGAGTTTAATGATTTGAGAGTTAGGGTTTGAATATTAGACTCAGCTTAAAATTAAACTGAACTAAGTTGATCTTAGTTTAGTTCAAGCCAATGGTTTGAACTGAACTTCTAATATTAGTTAAATGATGCTTCATGAGATCTTGGTCTACTGGTTGTTCTTGTCTTAGGTATACACTACATTCATCAAGTTGGTTTTGTCACCAATCTGCCAAAAGGAGAGATTGTAGATGCAAGACATTCCTCAAGTTGACTTTGTCACCAATCCGCCAAAGGGGGAGATTGTAGATGTAAAAGTTTGGCTAGGACTAGGTGTCTATGTTGATAAGTTTGTATAAGATTAGGTGACTAAAATGATAGAGTTTATCCTATCATTAAGTTGGTAATTATGAATGAATGTAAAATAATTATTGACTTTATCTATAACAACATTTAGTCCATCTAGAAGTCTTAGAGGTTGTTTAGATAAGTCAACTATGTGAAATTCGAGTCCATAAGGATCTGCACTTATCCAAAACAAAAGCTGAATAGAAGTCAGTTACTGTAGAGAAGAGTTATCGCGACATATCAGCAATCCGTCAGGAAACATTCTCGTGACAAATTTGTAATCGTGTGATTGGACTTCAGCCCCTAAAGTTCTAGGAGGAAAGGCAATATTTGAATATCATCAGAGGTTCTGATTGCTACTACAGTAGAAGACAAATGGGTCATTTGTCTGGACAAGTAAGAGTGTCAAGTTGCAAAGGTTTTGTAATTGAATTTTACTTGTAATTGATTTTCAAATAATAAAATTGAGTTTCCCGGATTTGGCTACCCCGTAGGGTTTTACCTTTAAAGAGTTCTTTAAAGGGTTTCCCTTCATAACCAATCGTTGTGTCATGCAAGTTTATTTGTTTTATGTTATTAATTGCATACTTGAAGACTAACCAATTTGTTGAGTGAATTGGTAAATATTTCTACTGCATTAACATACAAGGGTACTTGGGTAATTTCAGTGAGAAATTTAAATTTGGAAACTATAATCTTGCCATGATCAGGAAGAGAAAATGCCCGTATAGAATATAGTTCTTAGGCATTGACATAAGTTACATTTCATTATTCACACTGCCATGCTAGATTTAAACCTTTCAGTAACTTTGACTCTTCACCCATAAATACAGACAAAAAATCGGTAGTTACCTGAAAGTTGAACCACAACTTGTCTTGCGTTCTTGCTTACTTGCACATTTAGGTGAGATTGAAGCTTCTCATACATCAATCGAGCCTCATTTGGTCTGTCAACCATTACCACTGTTTAATAATTCTCCTTGCATGGGCTACTTTCTACTTTCTACCATCAATAAAATTATTATTAATCAATCAAAGAAAAAAGTATTTATCATTTCAATTCTTTATAGATTATGTTTGTTCAATTATAAGTTGTACTGAAATAACCATAAACAAACTTATCAAAATATATATATATACACTATAAACAAAAAAAGATCAATATGCTAGTGTTACTATGGCAGTATCTCAGTTACATTTTAAGTGCGGAGTACTGCACTTTGTAGGGTAAAAGTCTTATATATTGTAAAGTGTGAATTGTATACAAGTTTTTCTGAGAAAATGTGTATGTTTTTGCAAAGCAGCTACCTTAAAAGGTTTTTGTGTCACTTATGCATGTATATTCCTGATTATGTTTCATTCTTAAATTTTGTCATTTTATTCTAGGATCCACTTTTAAGAGTAACTAGAATTTTTGTATAATTGTGGGAAATGCCAAATTTTTACATACTAGTACTAGCTCATAATTGTATAGTCTTTTATTTATTTTAACGAATGACTGAGGAACCCTTGTGTTTGGTTTGTACTTTTTGGTCTAACGGTCTCCATTATCTGTCTCTGCTATTGGTGTTCTGCTATGCAGAAAACTAGCTCTTATCATTGTTGCGGTTGTCATGCTCTTTTTGGCATTTCTTGGATTTTGTGAGTCATTTGTTCTCTTGGACTAGAAGAATATTCTCATCATATGGCTTATTATGGTCGTGGCTTATTTATTTGTTCTTATATCATTGTTATGGCTACTTGCTGTAGTATTTTCCAATTGATTGGGATGCAACTTCTAGTATACTTGTAAGTTATTTAAACATTAAGCCCTTTTCATGCTCAATTATTAAAAAAGCGGTCATTGACAATTTCAGAATCAGTTCTCTTTTATTTGATTAGCCTCTATCCTCATTTGGGGGCCTAAAAGATGCGTATACTGTGTGCGATGAAAACAATTTGGATCTGTTACTAGTTGACTTGTTAATTTGATGATTGCTTGCTCTTATTTTTGCTAGTCTTTCCAGCTCTATTCTTTTTTATTTTAATTTTTTGCTGCGCAAGTGGTTTTATTTGGTTTTTCAATAATGCAACTCAGATTCATACTTTGTCTAAATGAGTCAAAGAACAAGAAGTTCAGATGTTTAAAGGTAATTGTTTGTGTATTCTAATAGCACATATAATAATTGCTTATTAACAAACTAAATCTTATACTGCACATTTGTGCCTCATCTGATACTCGAGTAAGATAGCCAGGTTAAAAGCATCTTGTGAGTCTTTTGATTTTTCCAGTTTAGAATTTTAGTGTTTTTCCAGCTTTACCTATTCTCCCTTTGTAGCATAACTGGTATGAGCTAGGATTAGAACATTTGAAATCACACTAATATATTATTGGAGATCAATATCATGATACAAGGATTAAACATCTTCTTCCTCTGTCACATGGAATAAGAACCAGTTCATGATACAAGGATTAGATATTCAAACATCCTAGATTAATAATTGTGTTCCACTAGACATATTGAATTCATAAATATAGTAGAAAACATTTGTTAGTAGTCATGTCCATTCTGTGATCAGTACTAATGAAGTCTTGGAATGAATTTTCGGGTGCAAAGATTATATATATAAAGAATGTATATTCTATGCATGCGAACCAGTTCATTTATTATAAACCATGCAGCCTTTATATTATAACAATGTGGATTGAATTGGGTGACCGCTTTAATTTTGGCGTTTGGCGCTTGGCCGTAATGGCCACTCATAGGTAAGTATTAAAAAGTTGGGCAACAATATAATATATATATATATATATATTTGTATGTATAGATCGGATTACACAATCAAAGTTAATTAAGGCTCAGAGTAAGCTGGTTGGGTTTTTGTGCTCGCTTCAGACAAGCATATAGGAAACAATGATCATAACCAAAAGGTCGGATTTAGAAACGACTCAAGTAACCCCAGTAGAGAAGTAAATAAATATAGATGTTAAATTAGCAAGGAACCTCCCCAAAATTGTTAATGTATAAATTGGAGTAATAGCTCTGCTTTAGTCATGTAAACTTGTTGCATTAATTTGAAACTGCATGTGTCAATTACCATATATTAGTTGATTTATATTCAATGGATAAGGAGAACATATGCATTATATTCTCCTTAATAAGTGAACATCACTTAGTAAGGCAATTAAGTGATATTTGTTATTATGGGTCTGAATGGTAGGATAATGCGATTTATCTATAACATCTTTTGTATACTGATCCATTTTATCTATCATTGGCAGATTGATGTTTGCATGCCAATGACTTCTTGAAAATATCCCACTTGTATCCCACTTGTATATAAGGACATGGTTGCAGTGGTATTAAATGGAGTACCACCCACCCCTGCCAGCTTTTGTTTGAATTATAGCTGCCTAGCATCTGTCTACTTCAATAGAGGTATTGTTATTTGACTGTATGAGGAGTGCAAAAATCTGTTGGAATATTCTGTTGCAAAAAAACTTGATATACCATAGTCTTTACTTGCTCTCCATTAATGCAGAAGTGTATATATAACTACATATTATGTGAATCTTCAACATTTGGATAAATGAATGTCCTTTATTAAATTGGAAAAAAAAAAAAAGTTGATTGCACATAGTTTTGTTGATGTGGATCCTAGATGCATGTTCATCAAAGTAGACAAGTCATCAAATTCCTATATATATGTTACCAGTTTGCGATGGGAATCCCACACATGGATCAGTAGTAGTAATAAATATGCAATTCTGCTACAGGTACCCGGCGTTGGGTACCTGTTGCGTAACCGTGTACTTTTATATTATTATTTTAATAAAAAAAGAAAAAAAACAAATGACGGGAAGCTTTGAAATTCAGCCTTCAATAAACAATATCAGCCTTCAATGGAACATGCAACGAAAGAACAAAAGGCAAGGAAAGAAACCCACTGATCATAAATCTAGATACCCAGCTTTGAAATTTCCGTAAGACGTTTAGAAGCCCATAAACCCATGGATTTATGATCAACATGAAAGCTTGCCCAGATTATAATTACCCAGGAAAACCCATAAAACGAAAATAAGAACGCAAGAACACCATCGCCTCCATTCCTCTCCACTTTCCGTTCTTTATCTTTTCCCACAATCACTCAGCAACCAAACAAGAATATCAAAACCCATCAACTACCATTGACAAATTGGCTACTAAAATTCAATTATTTCCTTAATGAAAATCAAAGAACCATTGAAATCCATGAAGACTGATCATGAATGAGACAGCCCCAAAACCTAATTTCATCTTCATCAGAAGCAAAATCCCTCGAAGTCAAAACCCATCATAGCCCATCCAAACACAGACCTCCCAGACATCAGAATTCGCTCATCACGGCCAAATCCAACAAACCTTTTTGGCTTCAAAGTCAAATCCCACTTTCCATAAAAGATTGGAAAATCCCAAACAAATACCCACTAAACAAATCAATAAAAAAAACTTGTCTTCATGTTTTGTCTTCGTGGTCGTCTGTGGGGAAGCTTGCTTCCGAAGCCAAATCTGTGGCTATACGAAAGAGAGTGAGTGCTGCGTTTCAGGTGAGAAGATAATGATGAGAAGTAGATGAGAAGAAAATGTGAAGAAGGAGAAGAAGAAGAGAGGTATTTCAATTTAAATGAAACGCACCGTTTTACTTTTACACGTGGATGGACGTGTACGCTGATGGTTCCCAACGCCGGGTGCGAGTAGAGTTTTTCATAAACATGCAATGGGAACGTGGTCACAGGAAGTATCAAGTCCATGTCCATTAATGCACTACCCCAGTGTATATATAACTATATCAATATGTATTCCCAACTGAGTTTGGATGAATGAATGTCCTTAATTTATTGAATTATGCAGAAAATGGTGCCCCATAGATTTGTTGATGGGAATATTAGTTGTTCACCAGAGTAAATAATCGAAGTTCCATCTTTTTCCTTTATGTTTCCAGTTTCTAAGTTAATATATGTCCATGCAGGGTGTTGGGTAAGTACTATTAGTATATAGCAATCGTAAATTTCTTGTTCACGTTGTTATAGATATTCTCAAGTAATTTATGTATTTTGTTTTTGTGCTTTTTTTTTTGTGAAAAAACCTTTTTCTAGCGAGTAAAATTCGTCAAAAATATTTTTTTCATCCATTAAACTTTTTTGCGGTGATATGTTATCGCCGCAAAACTCTATTTCGGCAACAATTATTCGTCGGGTGTAAGTTTTCCCAGCGATTTCATTTCACCGACGGAATAGGTCTCCTTATTAGCGGTGATTTATCCAATATTTGTGGCGCCCATAATTCGTTGCAAATAGGTTTTCCCAACGATTTAATACGCAAACCAAATGGTCATTTTTGGCGTTTTATTTGGTATTTGCAGTGAAAAAAAAAACAAAAAAAGTAATTATTTGCAGCGATTTTTGGTATTCACTGGGTTAAAATAGAAGTAAACAAACAAATGCAACAGATGTGTAGTGATATATAAATCGTTGGGAATAGTCTTATGTGGCGATTTAAGCACCTATTGCAGTGAATTTCAAACTTCGGGAAAAACCAATTTTCTTGTAGTGGGGGGGCTATATATAGCCCTCCCTGTGCATCACATACGGCTAGCCTTTACCTTTAATCACTACAATAAAATGGTTGTTGCCATTTTTATTCTCAAGCATGTAATAGATTAAGTCATGCGTTACATGCCGTTACGACATAGGAGGGGTTTGCCCATGTGGGAACCCTTCCATCTGACGTGGGAAACTCAAAAGGTTCTATTTTCGGATGATCATAAATAGAATAAAAAGAAAAAACAATACAAAAAAAAAATGCAAAATTTATAATGGGTTGGGATGAGGTAGCTCAGTTTTCATAACAAAGATTGTTTATAATAAATATTTAAAATAATAATTAAAAAGTATTTTGTATTTGAATGACGTTTGAAAAATAAATATATAAGAATACTTTAAAATAGTTGTGTTGCCAAACAAACCATATCTGAAGAAGAATCCTCTATCTCAACTAACAACATATGCACGGAATAACAATCCTTGGTGCAAAGGGGGAGTGGTTTCTTTTGAAATTTGTACAGTAAAGTGATAGCATCTACCGTGCTTCGAATGTTGAGATGCTGATTCCATTTGCTGAATAAGTTGCATTGTTGCTAGATGGAGAATCTGCTACCGATAAATCAGCATAGAAACCCGGCTGCCTTGGGATAGGCAATAAAACTTCACTGCTTAACATTAGAACCACAGAAGACATGTTTGGTCTATCTTCAGGTCTTTGCTGCACACATAACAGACCCACTTGAATTAGTCTTAAAACTTCAGACTGTGTGTGTGCATCACCTACTGATTCATCGATCAGTTCCATTGCCTTGTCTACAATATTCCATAGTCTCCATGCCTGAAACAAATTAAAAACCATATTTTTGTGAGTGGGGTTGGAAGCCCCATTTGGTTTCACAAATGGTGGTGTCAAGTCATCTCATCCAATCTTATCTTATCTCAACATTCAAACACCATTCAAACACAAATACTTTTCAATTTCAAATTTTTAAATTTTCATATTTTTCATCTAATCATTACATAATTATTACAACTTTTCCAAAATTTCCAAACAAAACACAAAATAATTCAACATTTTCAAATCATAAAATAAAAATTATATTAAAAAATTATATTTTAACAATATCTAATTTTATAATATTTTTATTCAAAATTTTCTCTCATTTCCCACAACCCAATAAACATCTTAACTCAAATTATCTCACTACTATTTACAAGCTATATTACTACTATTTACAAATTTCTCATATCATATCATCTATGAAACCAAGCGAGGCTACTCTTATTATGAAGGTCCTGTTATCCATTCCCGCATTATATTAATACAACAGAATTACATAATATGTAATTAAGTTGAAGTTATTAAATGCAAAATAATTATATCTAATTAAGTCAGTAATTAGAACTTCCACGAAATAACACTTGCTACCAAAGGCGATCCTCCATAACTTGCTAAAAACAAGTAAAAAAAAGGGATATAGAGTTGCTATTATTCCTGCGGTTTGCACCTAACAAAATATAGTTTTGGAGGCACAAATTTTTCTCGTATTAAGTCCTATTCTCCATTACCGCGGGTGACTTGTTAATATTATAAGAGCATCATATTACAAAGGTATCTCATGAAATTGGCAGTGAAAGGAACAACATTGTTAATAACAGGTTTTGTTTAAAAAAATAAATCAGTAGAATGCCATTCTACATGCTTACATGTCCAAGAAGATTGAGGTGATGGTCTGGATGGCAGAATCCCCGGTTCTTCTTCCCACTCAATATCTCCAATACCAAAACTCCAAAGCTAAAGACATCAGATTTCACAGAGTACTGCCCATGCACTGCATACTCGGGAGACATGTAGCCACTGCAAAATATTATGTAAGCACAAGGAAATTGAAGTTCATAAACAGTTCAAGGTTATCTATAAGAGAAGATTAACGTACTTACTATGTTCCAACAATCCTATGGGTCTTGGACACAATTTGATCTCCCTGAAATGATCTAGCCAGGCCAAAGTCCGAAATTTTCGGATTCATTTTAA
>QEOT01003177.1:308519-438749 GCA_003123785.1 Pterocarya stenoptera
AAAGTCCGAAATTTTCGGATTCATTTTAATATCTAGTAAGATATTGCTAGCTTTGAGATCTCTATGGATGACCCTCAGTCTAGAATCTTCGTGAAGATAGAGAAGACCTTTGGCAATGCCACCAATAATGTCGATCCGCTTATACCAATCTAGTAATTTGCTCTTTGTCTGGTCTGTCCAAGTTCACCTTCATGTTAGTACAAACCTTGCTGAATTCTCAATAAAAACCTCATGAGCTAAAGAAGATCATAACCAAACAAGAATTTCCTGCTTTAGAAGGGTCAGAGCTCAAACCAAAAATAAAGGACTCCAAGCTTTTGTTAGGCATGTATTCGTAGATCAAAATTTTCTCATTTTCTTCCGTGCAACACCCTAGAAGCTTTACAAGATTGCGGTGCTGAAGTTTGGCAATTAATTTGACTTCATTTATGAACTCATTGGGGCCTTGTCAGGAATTCATTGAAAGCCTCTTCACTGCTATCACTTGCCCTTCTGGTAGTGTACCCTGAAAATCAATAGGTTAGGAAATATATGCGTTCCAAAAAATAAACATCACAATTGGTGAGGATATTTTTGGTCTACCTTATACACAGGTCCAAATCCACCTTCTCCCAGCTTGTTGTTGCTTGAAAAGTTATTAGTGGCATTAGCTATGGCTGTCAAATCAATTATCGGTAACTCCATGTCTTCTTCCTTCAGGCCTTCATTTTCACAATCTTTCTCCTGTCTTCTCTTTGCCATTCCTGGAATATTAGGAACTGAATTGGGCACGATTTTCTTGAACAGAAGAACTATTGAATGCAAGCGGCCAACCATCTACTCAGATACATTTCTATGGTAAGAATTATAGAAATTTCTTAGCCTTAAAAATATAGCTTTACCTTTGAAACTAGACTTCTTCTTCCGTATGTATGAGATTACTCCAAGTATTAGAATTCCATTAAATAATGCAACAACGCCGGCTATGATTCCTGCTCGTTTTATCTTGCTGGTGTTCCCCTTTTTCCCATTATTTTCTGAAAACGAAGTTAGAGTTCTACTCAATCTGCATATATCTGACTACTGATCAAAATATATCTGAAAACGAACTTTCAATTTTCAATGTTTACCGGCGAGGTAAACGTCCTTCTCTTCTCTCTCGCTAGTGAGAAAGAGTAAGGTGGTGTTCCCTTCGTTAAGGGTGTGAGTCTCCTACGTAGTGGGAGGTGAGTCTGGAGGGCGCAATGGCTCTTGATGAGGAAGAACTATCACGGAGATGGGAGAGGATTAACCTATCCTCTGAGGAGAGTTCCATCTACCAAGTTCCTCATGAAGCAGAGAAGAAGGTTAGAGGCACTCATTACATATTAAGCAAAGTTCTGGCCGAAAAAGGTGTTAACAACGAAGCATTCCGAAAGACTATGTCACAAGTTTGGAGGCTAGACAGCTGGGTCCGATTCAAGGATGTGGGTGAACAACGTTTCTTAATCGAGTTCCAACTTGTGACTGATAAAGAGAAGGTTCTCAGTGGACGGCCATGGTTTTTTGATAGGCACCTAGTGACCATCCAAGAGGTGGACGAAACCGTGGCTATCAACTCCATGCAGTTCAAGTTTGAACCATTCTGGGTTCAGCTCCACAACCTACCTCTGGCCACAATGAATGAAGAGGTGGGATTACAGTTTGGAGCTTCCATTGGGCATGTCATTAGGGTGGATACGGAGGCCGATGGGTTAGCTTGGGGAAAATGCCTTCGAGTTCGGGTGGCAGTTAACATCCACAGACCCCTAATGAGAGGAAGATGGCTAAGCTATGAAGGGAAAGAACACTGGATCTCCTTTAAATATGAGAGGCTACAAGCTTTTTGCTTCCAGTGTGGTACGTTATATCATCAAGGAAAGGGGTGCAACAGGCAGAAAAATGAGCTCAGGAAGGAAGGAGTTAAGCTCGAACACTATGGCCCCTGGCTACGGGCTCAACCAATGTACACAAATATCTTTGATGGTAGGAAGTATGGTGGTGGCGCTGGAAACAACCATCAACAATGGAGTCAAGAGGAGGAAGTCAAAGACGCAGCAGAAGCAGGAGAAGAAGCAGACAAGAGGGACCCTAGGGGTGAGGTTCAAGCGGGAAAGCAGAAAGTTTCACTTTCCAAGAAGCTGACATGTGAAGACTTAGTGAAGGAAAGGAGTCAACACAAGAGGGAGGCAGGTAAGAGTGGGGAAAAAGCGGTAAAGCCTATCATCCCCATGATGGGATCTACGGAAAGAAGTACTCAATTATCTACGGATAACAGTGGCTCAGGAGAAGAAACAAGAGATAGCTTTATGGAACTCGAGAATCCCAAAACAGATCCACAGGGCCATACTAGAGTGGTATCAAAATCATACGTGACAGCAGGGGATACTGAGCCTACCATTCACTCTAAGCTAGATGGGAAGGGAGCAGGTCCTAACACCAGGGGGTCCACGTGGAAAAGGAAATCAAGGGAAGCAAAGTCCCTTCATCCTTTCGTTACTGGAAGACTTCCAGGTACTGGGAAGAGGAGAGGTGATATTTCTTTATTAGAAGATCCAGGAACCTCATGCAAAAGACAGAAACAGAGTCGAGGAAGGGAGAGAAGTAGTAATGGAGCTAAGTTGGTGGAGGCTGCAATGCAGCTCCACCAACAGCAATGATAGGCCTCAGCTGGAACTGTAGAGGGCTTGGGAACCCTCATACAGTTAGAGAACTTCACATGTGGGTGAAGACTAAGTGGCCCAAGTTTATATTTTTAATGGAAACTAAGTGTGGAAGAAAGAGAGTGGAAGATATCAGGAATTCTATGGGGTTTGATAGAAGTTTTGTAGTAGAGAGTAGGGGCCTAAGTGGAGGCCTTGCTTTCTTGTGGAACAGCTCAGATGATTTTGCTCTAGAATCATTTTCACAGTCTCATATCACCTTATTGTTGAAAAGGGAAGAAGACATGAAGGAGCTACTCTTAACTGGATTCTATGGCCACCCATCAACATCACAAAGAGATGGCAGCTGGCAGTTGTTGGGAATGCTCAAGCCTAGCAATGACAAAGCCTGGATATGTTTCGGGGATTTTAATGAGATCCTACATCAACATGNCACATCACAAAGAAATGGCAGCTGGCAGTTGTTGGCAATGCTCAAGCCTAGCAATGACAAAGCCTGGATATGTTTCGGGGATTTTAATGAGATCCTACATCAACATGAGAAAAAAGGAGCAGCTATTAGACCTTATTATCAAATGGAGAAGTTTAGAGAAGCAGTCGAAGCATGCAGCCTAAGTGACCTGGGGTATGAAGGGAAAAAATTCACGTGGAACAATGGCAGAGAGGGCCCTCAATTTACCAAAGAAAGATTAGATAGAGCCTTTGGAAATCCTGCTTGCTTATCCTTGTACTCTGAATGCAGGGTCACTAACCTTGCAGCACAGAGTTCGGACCACAGTCCCCTTCTACTGGATATCAGTAATGGAAGGGAGAGAAGATGGAGTGAAGAAAGGAATAGAACCAAGTTGTTCAGATATGAAGCCAGCTGGGAACTAAGGGAGGAATGCACTGATATTATCCAATCCAGCTGGAACCAGAATCAAGGATGGAATGGAAATTTGCTAAGGGGTGTCCAAAATAGTTTAGAAAGATGTAAGACCTCCCTACTCAAATGGAGCAAAGAGAAGCTTAGAAAGCAAAAGTTAGAAATTCAAAAGAAACTCGCAACCCTCTCAGACTTACAGAACTCCAATGAGGGGCTCCATACAGTGGCTGTGCAGAATCTACAAATGGAAATTGAAACTGCATTGGAGGAGGAAAATGTGAGATGGAAGCAAAGGGCCAAGCAAGACTGGCTCAAAGATGGAGATAGAAACACAAAGTTTTTCCACAGAAGGGCTAATCAGAGAAGAAGAGTAAATGAAATCAGGCAAGTGAAGAGGGGGGATGGAAGTCTAGCTTTCAAGTTTGAGGAAATATCAGAAACATTCTGTCTACACTATCAGGACCTCTTCAATACCTCCAACCCTGTGAACCTAGACGAGTGCCTGGCCAAAGTGGAACTTAAGGTGGATGAACAGATGAACAGAATCCTATCCAGGGAATTCACAGCAGAAGAGGTGAAAGCTGCCTTGTTCCATATGAATCCTCTAGGCTCTCCAGGACCAGATGGCTTCTCAGCTGTGTTTTACCAAAAACACTGGGACACTGTGGGAGGGGATGTGACTCGGGCAGCTCTTGAGTTTCTTAATGGAGCAGGTGATATTTCCTCCATAAATAACACTTTCTTAGTGATGATTCCCAAAGTTAAGAAACCTCTTTCTGTTAATGAATTTCGGCCCATATCTTTATGTAATGTTATTTATAAGGTGATCTCCAAAGCGTTAGCTAACAGACTCAAACTTATTCTGCCTCAAATAATCTCTCCTACCCAAAGTGCCTTTGTGCCTGGAAGATTAATACTTGATAATGTGATAGTGGCTTTTGAGGCTATGCACTCTATGCATACAAAGCTAAAGGGGAAGCAGGGATACATGTCCTTAAAGTTAGACATGAGCAAGGCCTATGATAGAGTGGAATGGGATTTCTTGAGAGAGGCAATGAGGAAAATGGGCTTCAATTCTAGATGGATCTCGCTAGTGATGGACTGTATTATTTCTGTGTCATACTCGATTCTAATCAATGGCTCTCCACAGCCTTGGTTCCAACCTTCTAGGGGTCTTAGGCAGGGGGATCCTTTATCCCCTTACCTGTTCATTCTAGTGTCTGAAGTGCTGAGCTCTCTTCTTAACCATGCTGCTGCTTCTCAGCAAATACATGGCATCCACTTTGGCAACAGAAGACTAAGTATAAACCACTTATTTTTTGCAGACGATAGTCTCCTTTTTTGTCGAGCTAATGCTGTAGAATGGTCCAAGTTATCAGCAATCCTTGACCTCTATGAAAGGGCATCAGGTCAGAAACTTAACAGGAGTAAAACTTCTATTTTCTTCAGTGCAAACACTAATCAGCAAACCAAGGGCACTATTCTTGGGATGGCAGGGCTTCAGGCCACCTCCAGCTATGAAAAATACCTCGGGCTCCCTGCATTCATTGGGAGATCAAAGTATGAGGCATTCAAAGGAATCCTGGATCGTGTTAGGAGTAAAGTAAGCCACTGGTCATCTAAGATACTCTCACAAGCAGGGAAAGAAATTTTGCTAAAGGCAGTTGTCCAAGCTCTTCCCACATATTGCATGGGAGTCTTCAAACTGCCTCAAAACCTGCTAAGGGAACTCAACCGAGTGATGAGCCACTTCTGGTGGGGGCAACAACATAATGAACACAAAGTCCATTGGGTCTCTTGGAAGCAAATGGGAAAGGCAAAGACTAAAGAAGGCATGGGTTTTCGAGACTTAGAAAGCTTTAACCTGGCTTTACTGGCCAAACAAGGATGGAGGATTATGCAGCAGCCCAACTCACTGGCCTCTCAAGTGCTTAAACTTAAATACTTTCCCAAGGCAGATTTTCTTAAAGCTAAAGTGGGAATAAGGCCCTCCTTCTTATGGAGAAGTATTTGTACAGCTAGAAACCTGCTAGAGAAAGGCTTAGTGTGGAGAATTGGTGATGGGCAGAATACCTCAATTTGGACAGACAGGTGGCTCCCAACCCCCTCGAGTCACAGGGTCCAATCTCCTACCAAAGTACTCCCTGTGGATGCAAAGGTAGCTGCCCTCATTTTGCAACCAGACAAAATATGGAACACTAGACTGGTGAGAGAGATCTTTGGTAAGGAGGAAGCAGAGACCATCCTAAAACTACCTATTAGTGCTTCGGGAGCCAGAGATAGAGTAATCTGGTTGGCTTCTAAGAATGGAGCTTTTTCAGTCAAGAGTGCTTATCACCTTCAAATGGAACAGGTCTCATTAGCCAGTGGACAGCCCTCTACTAGTCCTCAAAAGGAAAGGGACTGGACTTCATGCTGGAGATACCAGATACCCAATGCAGTAAAAAATTTCATGTGGAGGGCATGCATTGAGTCATTACCAACCAGATCAAATCTTCTCAAGAGGAAAATCTGTGAATCATCCATGTGTCCTATCTGCTTGAGTGAAGAAGAAACCTCTATCCATATTCTGTGGAACTGCCAATCTGCTAGGGATGTCTGGAGCCAGAGCACACTGAGCAAGAGTTCCCTCAGACCAGAGAGGTTTTGTGACCTGGTTGAGGAACTGAGCCTCGAGGGTGACCAGTCTCTCATGGAAACTTTTGCTGTTACAGCCAAGCGTATATGGGATAGAAGAAACAAATTCATCTTTGAAGCATCCTTCATACACCCTTCAATCATAGCTAAGCAAGCTGTAAAGTACATTGAAGAATTCAAAGCTGCTCAACAAGTCTCAATAAAAGCTAATGCAGTGAATCCTCAAGTGGAAACCAGCTGGAAACTCCCTCCTTCAGGACATGTTAAGATCAACTGGGATGCTGCTTTGAACAAGAACAAAGGCTTAGCAGGTTATGGCATTGTAGCTCGTGACCATGTGGGAAGGGTGTTAGCCATAAAAAGAATCTCTAACGCTAGCCTATATGAACCTGAACTAGCTGAAGCACAAGGAGCTTTCCATGCAGCAAAACTAGCCACTGAACTGGGATGTAGGGCTGTGATCCTAGAAGGTGACTCAAGCCAAGTGGTAAAAGGTTTGTAGCGGCAGCTGGACAGATGGGATAGGGTGGGCATGATCCTTGAAGATACTAGGCTGCTTTTATCCTCTCTGCCTTATTGGTGTGTGCAATTTGTAAGAAGAAATTGTAATGTCTTTGCTCATAACCTTGCTAGAACATCCTTAGAGCTAGAAGAAAATGTAACTGAACTGGTTCTAAATCCAGTGTGTAATATGCCTGATCTGGTGGTTATTCCAGAAGCTTAATGAAGTTTGTGTTTCAAAAAAAAAAAAAAAAAAAAAACACGTCCTAAGTTTGAACATGCTGACTAGGCGATATAGTTGTCCGAGTTATCCTCTATTCATTGTAAAAGAGCAAAATTCAGAGCAATATTTTTAATTACCTAGTTCTGAACTGGCCATCTTTATGTATAGCTCTTGCCCACCCTGAGAGTACACAACAATGTCACTCAGTTTCCCGAACCAAAGCAAGCAGCCACTCTCTTTTCCCCTAATATCTAAATTGGAATATGCTGTGCAAGAGCAGTTTTTCAAGCACAATCCCGCGCATTCAACGAGGCTCAAAGTCGCATTAAACCAGGAAGAAGATGTGTCGGGCAATTTCAACCCCGTGTACTTGCGGAAGCCATTTCCAATATTGCATACCAATGGAGTCCTTCGAACACATCCATCAGACCAATCTACTGATTTCCAATCTTTTGGAGACTTGGGTAAGAATCCTTCCAAGCAAGCACATACAGCAGACTTATCGCCATTGCAGGTAGCGTATGCACCACAGAATTCATAATTTTGACACGCATCTGCCTGGGTTGTGGAGAAAGGCTCCCAACTGCGTGTTCGATCCAACCACATCAACCGCTGCCCAACGCCTGATGGGTTTATTATATATCTTGAAAAAACCGAAGTGTTTACGAGTTTGAACTCGAAATACGCCTCGTTCTGATTCATCACGAATTCATACACGAACACTGGATTCCGATTTAAGTTCGGGTATCCCGTATAACGAAGACCATTCCATGACCCTGCTCTAGCCTTTATCGTATTACCCTTCTTGAGAACCATTTGCGGAAGCCCACGAGGATCTAACCTTACTGAAAACTCACCTCGAGCAGGATCTTCCGCGCTCTTCCAAGATGATATGAATCTATCTAGACCAGTCACCAAGTTCCTTCCAAGCTTCATTTCCGGTAGTAATGTGTCACAAGGATAATCAAAACTCTGCCACAAAAATCTCTCTGGGTCATCAACATTTCCATCTTTCACAACAAGATTTCCAGTATCCAGGAGTTGTGCAACTGGATTTTCTGCTGTTCTTGATGTATTAGTTGACCAAACAATATTATTTGTGCTATTGAGAAGGGCAAGAACTCCTTCATTGCTGACCGTTAGAACTCCGGAGTGATCGTTAAGCGGAGTGTCTCTGTTAGCCACCCATACGACGGTCCCAGAGGATATCACGTACCATATTCCGACGTATCGGCTTTTCGAACTGCCTGGGCTGAAAAATCCCATTTCAAATGTTCCACCGGCTGAAACTAATATGTCACCGTCTCTGATTGATTGACTGGAAGGAAGAGTGTCCAGCGCAATGGATGTTTCTAAGAGGGAGAACAATAGAGAGAATACAAAAAAATAGGTACAGGCTTCAGCCATTGGTTTCAGTTTTCAAATGGTTTATCTCATTCTGTTTGGGGGAAAGTATTGTGTGTATATGGTAAATGCAGACGAGAAGAGATATATGGAGAGAACAGCAAGTTGCTTCTATGTATACACATCTTAGCTTTCGTCATTGACTACAGATTCCTGGTTTTTGGTTCTGGTCGTAAACCGGGTCAGGGGAGTCTTGCTGGGACCGGCGCCGTGTGCATTAAACCCGGGTTTTGAGTGACTTTGACTTTGGTCTTTTTTCTCCTCTCTCTCTCCTTTTTTTTTTTTTTTTTTTTTCAGTTAACCTACTCAGCTCGCCAATGTTTTGTTTTTATTTTTCATTTTTTAAATAAATAATTTTAAAATAAAACTAAGGACAGATTTGTCAACTCAATTTTCAACTCAGTGAGATGACGGTCATTTACAAACAAAATGTCAAAACCCAAATGAAACGTTTGGTTTCAAGATTTTATCTACTGTACAATGACAAAACTATTCAGCCTGTCAAACAGTGAGCACTGTCCCCTTGTTAGGACCAATTAGAACATGACTCACATTTTCCAACTTGACCATGCCATGGTTCAACCTTGACAACCCCTTGACATTGTTGCTGACATATCCTGACAGCCCCACGGGCCATGCCTTGACACTCTTACTGACATGCCATAGCTCGCCCATCAGCATGCCCAGCAGCCCATCAGCATGCCCAGCAAGCATGCCTAGCAAGTAGCCCAGCGCCCATCAGCCTGGCCAGCAGCACCAGAAGCCCATCAACACCATAAGCTTGCCATGGCAAGCCCAGGACAGCCCCACAGGCCATGGCATCCCCAGATCAGCACAATAGTCATGTCGCATGCATGCCATGGCCCCAACCATGACATGCCTAGGACAGCCCCACTGACCAGTCGTGGCCCCTACCACGACCAGCCCAAGACATGCTCACAGGAATGCCATGGCCCCTGCCATGGCACGCCCAGGACACCCCAGCAGGCATGCCATGGCCCCTGCCATGACATGCCCTTGACAGCCCAGGGCAAGGTCAGTGACCGTGCACAGCCCAGCGCACGGCCCAAAGTGTGCACATCCATGCGTGCGCCCTTGCGCCGCATGCCCATGCTTGTGCCCCTAAGCAATCCCCTGCGCCACATGACCCTGCCCATGCCCATGCCCGCGCCCATGCGTGCGCCCATAAGCACGCAAGTCCTTCCGCCCCTGTGCAAGTCCTTGAGCTGTGCGCCCATGCACCGCTTGCCCATGCATGCACCCATGCTTGTGCTACAAGTCCATGCACTCGCCCATGCGTGCATCCTTGCGCAACATGGCCCTACCCACGCCCATGTGCATGCCCATGCGTGCTCCCCTGGCAAGCCCATAAGCCTCACACCAGGCCAAGCCCATACCAACAGCACATGGCCTGGCCATCAACACGCCAAGGCCATGTCAGGACATGCCCAGTGTGCACAACACAGCACGCGCACACCTACATGCACAGCCATGCCATGCACACAGTAGCTCACGCCCAGCCCATGCCTGGGCCATGCAGCAACACGCAAGCCAACATGCTAGCCTTGCCAGCCATGCCATCAGCAAGCCACGCCAGTGCCCAGCCCATGCTTGAGCCATGCTAGCCACATGCCAGCCATGCTAGCCCAGCCCATGCTTGGGCCATGTCAGCCACATGCCAGCAAGCATGCCAACCATGCCAATCATGCCCATGGCTCATGTCATGGGCCAGCCAAGGCCACCAAGGGCCAACCTAGCCATGGACCATCATGGGGCCATCCAAGGCCTTATTATTTTATTATCTTTATTTATTTTACTTTATTATATTTCAAGGGACCTATTAGGGTTTCCACTTTGTAAAATCTATAAATAGGACCCTTAGCCTTTTAGTTTTGGATTTTTGAATCTTTGATCATTTGACATTTTTCCTTTGTGGAACGGTTTGGTGTATTCTTGAAGAACACTTTCGGTGCTTAGCACTTGGGCTCTTTTGGGTGCAATTCGTGAATCCCAAAGAGAGGATTAACACTTTGCAATTCATGAATAGGTGTTATCCATTTATCTATCTTTGATTCATCACCTTGCAATTCATTGAATAGGTGTTGAATCGCTTATCTATCCATTTATCTGTCTTGTGTCTATATTTTTCATTCTATATTCAAAAATACATTGTTCTTATATTTTCTTGTTTGTTTTTATATTTTCCATCTCGTTTATCTTTACTTTCTTACAAATCAAAGACATCCTAAGTCTCAATCTTAGTATTCTTTGATTTCTCAAAATATCCATATAAACCATAAAAAGAGTCTTTATATTACTATGTCGAGTCCATTCATCCATTGCTCATACATTGTTTTGCATCTTTCCATCTCACAAACACAATCCATGCACCCATTTGATCTTTCCCACTCACATATTTCGGCCATCACATGTTTGTTCATACTTTCCATATTCATCAATCCCATAAGACCTAGCCTCCATCATCTCCATAACCCTAGCCGAAACACCATAAGCTCCACTTCCCAAAATAGCCTTCCCTCATCCACACTTGACCTAGCCGAAACTTCCCTTGTCCACCCATCTTCCCATAATTGCCACTTACCATAAATAGCCTCCACCATACACATTAGCCCTAGCCGAAACCCTTGTCTTCAATAAACCCTAGCCACTCCTCAAGAGTCCTACTTGGCAACTTCCTTAACTTTAGGAAAGTTGACTCATCACAATCAAATCCTATCTTCCAATCCCTCCAAAATTCGAAATCCATCCTTTGGCCTAGTCAAACTCCCAATTCCCAACTACTCGCATGCATCTTACTATTTAAAATCAATCATAGCCACCTTACCCATCATCCTAATCCCATCTTCCATATCCATAGCCCGTGATGTAAGGAATTGCCACCCGTGATGTAAGGAATTGCCACCCCATTGTCAATCCCTTAAATCTCTCCATCCCTACAATATCTCAAGCCAACCAAGACTTACCCCAATAGCCAAAACCGAATCTCAATCCTCTTCCATCTTCTAAATCCAATCCCTACAATCATTCAACTTCCCTAGAATCAAATAATCCCTAAAATCACTCCACTTCCTAGAACCTCTCAAGTCAACCAAAGACTTCCAACCTCCTGCCATATTCAAACCATATCTTCCTTATCTTACCATAACCAAATCTTATCTTGCCATACCCAAATCTCATCCTACCTTAACCAATCCATAAACTCAAGAAACAACCCTAGACCCATTCAAACACAACACATCTTCATCTTTTCTTAACCAAAGTCCTATCTTTCCCAAGTGACTCCATCACTCTAGGAGTCCTAACCTCATTCATCCACATCATTCCAAACCCTAAACAACTCATCCTAGACTCTAACCCTAGTCCATCTCTTCCCAATCTCGAAATTCCCCTTAGCCACCATCTAAACCATAGCTTATCTTTATCATATCAACCCTAAACATTATCCAAGAGGGCCCAACATCAAGGGCAACCATCAAGTCGTTCCACATTGCATCAAACACGCATATTCACCACTTAGATCACCCGAACTCATCATCATTATCATCATTTCCATCACTAAATACCATATGTTCATCAACCTAAGAACCCGTCATTGCCATTATACGTGCAAGACCAAGCAAGAAGGCTAGTCACATTGGTCATCACAAGGAGAACCAAGGCGAGGACAATATAGTGTTTAGGGACTTGACCGAGGTCCCTAAAACCCCTCCAACGTTTACTCCACTCCCTACCTTTCGTGTTTTCGAAATTACTCCCGTCATCCCCCATCGAAGCCCCACTCTCTCCACGGCATCGCAGCTTCCATATCCCTCAACCAACCCTTTTTCACCTGGTGCTCCCTTCTCTAGATCAACCTCCATCTTGCAAGAAACCCACAAACCCTCCAATCCTTCATGGAGATGAATCAGCAATGACCCACACTCATCTAGAAGCCATGATCCCGTTTCACATCACAGGGTCCAAGTATTGACGTCGTTTGCTTGGGAGTCAACGGAAGACACTGTGCTTGAAGAAACCGTTTCGGCATTTGCCCTATGTTGCACATTGTCATGTGAATCTTTGCAACTTTTCTCAGAATTTCCAGGCTAATGTTGACCAAATCCTAGCAGAATCTCAGCCCTAAAGCAACTGCTTTTTTTGTAGCTTTGAGAGGAAGTTCACTGACCTCTACCTACACAACTGGCCTCGCGTGGTTTGCAATAGTTGACTTGGGGCCTCTTGTGAAGAGCTCGGTTGGCTGCTATCGACGAAAATGGTTTATAAAATCACAGCAAAGGGACCGATGGAAGACACCCCCATGAAGTGAATCAAGCCTCGCATCCTTTTCTTCTCGAAATCTGCCCGTCGTCGCCCCCATTACTCGACCACCACAATAACGTCCCAATGGAAGACCCAAATCACATGGTCTATACTCAAAAGAACTAGTAAATGATATAATTGGAATCCCATTGGAGCTTTATAAAGAACAAGAACTTTTCCTTCCCAAGCAACGTAGGATCTCATACACCACCTACCATTATCCTTATCATATGAGGTATCACAATCTATCTCTTAAATTCCCGACGTCCTCGTTGAGCCAGTCCATCGTAGGTGGCACAGCTCAAGCCCCACATTTTTTGTTGGGGTAGGCTCTGATACCATTTGTAACGCCCTAATGAAAGACCCAAACCACATGGCCTATGCTCCAAAAGACTAGTCAATGATATAATTGAAGACCCATTGAAACCTTATAAAGAGCAAGGACTTCTCATTCTCAAGCAATGAGGGATCCTATTCACCACCTACCTTTATCCTTATCGTATGGGGTATCAAAGGTCATAGAACTCGGTCATACTAGGTAAGCGTGTCTGACCACCCTATTATTTCAGTTGTCTATAAATAAGCAGCAGATTTGTGTGAATGCATTCAAAGATTGGGCCAAATCTGGTGCTGAAATTGTATTTCTTGGGTAACATGCAAACATGGAATTTGTTTACCTCGTTAATTTGTTAATTGTATCTGGGTATTGGAGCTTTAGGGCGTGAGAAGAAATTGCTGGTGTTTTGAAAATGTACATATGTTTCTGTGAGTATTTTGCTAATGAAGGGAAAGAAAAACTAGCATCATTGTTAGAAAATGTATAGCCAAGTTTCTGTGAGTATTTTGGTAATGGAGGGAAAGAAAATCTACCAACACTGTTAGAAAACTTGAAGTATAATGTAGTACGAGAGGGCTATTGTCCTGCTATATGGACATGAATGATATGAGGTTGTGTTGCAGTTACCTGCTATGTATTGTCTTTCAAAAATTCTGGATGCCATCATTTTTTATAACACAATGCCACACCAATCCGACGGGGCACATCCCACCCAATTTCAATTTAAAATGAAGCTGGTATGGTCTGAAATTTGAGCTTTAGGGCGTGAGAAGAAATTGCTGGTATGGTCTAAAATTGGTTTTTTGGCCAAATAGTTCCTGGCTATTGATTTCTGATTTATTTCTGGTATTGACTTGTAGCATTTATTTGTATCTCTTCTTTCTCTTCTTCCTTGGCATTTTTTGGATTTTTTAATTGCAGTTATGCATTGTTCTCTATTGGGTTTTCAAGAAAGTTCTTCATTTTCCCCTTTTTCTCTGCCACCAAACAACAATCCCAGCAAAGAAAAAAAAAAAACACAAGAAGAGGATTTCCAAAAAAGACAACGATTGGATCTTTGAATGGTCTATTTCTAATTAAGCAAACCCCCCAAATAGATTTGCGCTTCAAACAATGATGGCCATCAATTTCAAACATTTCTTTTTATCTCTGCTTTCTCTGTTTTATTTGCATTTTGTGGAGTTTTAATCAGTCTTTTTCTTTTTTGGCATGCAACTTTGGAGTGAGGCATTTCGATGAATGCTTTTTTTAAAGGGAAAAGTTTGGTTTTCCAAAGGAAAAGCAACAAAAAGGAGTGGTTACATAGCATGTGTGTCTTATACAGTTCCTTGTCTCCCAGCAAACTTGGTGTCAAGCTGACTTCTATAATTAGATGAAATCATGTGGTCAGCTCCTTTAATAAACATATTTTTCCTTCAAATATACATATACATTTGTGATTTTCATTAAAACTGTTGGTGCCATGGTCAACATACATATTTTAATTTAATTATCTTCATCAATTAGCTTCTGATCTAGAGATATTCTTTAATTGAGGATTTTCGGCTACATGCACAACTCTGATGATGTAATCATAATGTTATGTTCAATAAGAGCCCCTTGGTCGTAAGCTCACAGTTGTGTGTGTGTTTGTGTGGGCATCCGTGTTTGTGTTATTTTAGAGAAACTAATTTTGGTAATGTTAAGCAGATTAGAAAGTATAGAATTATAATTATGCTTTCCTATTAATTAACATCGTTGTCCTGACCAAATACGAGTTTGTGATAAGTACCTCTGCTCGACAAAGTGTTGATTTTTGGCATATATATTAATATTACCATAATAAAATTATTCATTTGCTGTCAGTTTGAGTCCTTTCTCCTTTCCATGGTTCCTTGTTGAGTTGTTAAGAAAGTTCTCCGTCTCCTAGCTTCTTGTTTTCAGTTACCAAACAACAATTATTTGCTTCTCTGCCAAGTACCAAAAAATTAGAATTTGCCTATGTTTTTTTCTAAAGCAATGTAAGTGCTATGTCAGCAACTGTGGTGGTGTGTTAAAATTTGGGACTTGTATATAGAACTAATTATCTTTGCATACAATATCCTAGCACCCCTTTTTTTTTTTTTTTTAAGAGAGAAAATGTCACATATCCAAAATTGAACCCCTCCCAGTTTTATTAAAAAAACCCTCACTTATAGCGGAGGAATACCGTGGTAACATCCAAGACACCATGAAACTCTCATCTCTAAAAATAACAAATAACCAATAACAAACGAAATGAAACCAAGAAACGCTCAAATACTACACATAATTTCCTACTACTCCAAACATAAGGGAAACCCACCCTATCCAATCTAATGATTCCTCTAATGAAAGAAGGGAGATCCGAAACTAAGAACCAAGACCCATTAACACCTTGAGCACTTTTTTTTGCTAAGCCATCCACTGCTGCATTAGTTTCTCTGAAAGAATGAGAAAAAGAATAATTGAGGCCGACTAAATGCCTTTGAATTTCCTCCCATAAATCCTCCATATACCAAATCCCACATCTCTTCGTCTTAAGCCAGTGGATAACAAGCATAGAATCGAGTTCAATTTCTACATTTGTGTAACCCAAGATGCAAATATGCTGAAAACCATGTAATAAACCCATCATTTATGTATAGTTATTCGAGTTATGGCCTATAGATATTGCAAAACCACAAATAAACTCCCCTTTTGAATCTCGAATAACTCCCCCCGCACCTGAGGGCCCTGGATTGCCCATAGAACTTCCATCCACATTCAATTTTACCCATCCCTCCTTAGGTCGTTTCCACTCCATAGAAATGACCAAGTTAATTGGTTTAATCTGCAAGTTGAGGCACCTTAAAACCTCTTCATCTCGTTGACTAAAACTCCTAGCTACTTTCAATTTTATTGCTGCCCAGGAAAGCCAAAATCGAATTGAGCACCATATCGTCTGGACCGACTCTACCACTCCCTCCATTCGAGCCTTGCACCGATGCCACTAGAGCCTCCATGTAATAATTGACGGTAAAATGCCAAGCAACTGTCCACTATGGGATGATCTCCGAGCTCGTCTATGCCAACATTCAACTCTGTCCTTCCACGTTCTACCATCCATTCTCGGCATTCTAATTAATTGAGAGCAAATCCGCCATATTTCTTCCGCAACTTCACCTCTCGTAAAAACATGGTTAAGATCTTCATATCCCCGAACTACACAACAATTGCATCTGGACACTAACGGAATGTCGAGCCTCCTAATACGGTCGTCCAACGGGAGACACTCCCAAGAGACACTCCTAGGATTTAAAATCCATTTTGCCCACAGAAACTCTGGTCCCTTTGATCGAATACAGGTCCATGCACTTTGTGTAGAAAACTTCCCATCAGAATTTGGTATACAGATCAACATGTCCTTTCCAGGTTTCACCCTTCCCAATTGTTCAATAATTTCTTCTGTTTTTTCATTCCCCACAAGCTGAGTAAACAAATCTACACAGCCTACGCTATCTTGGGAGAATAATTTTGTGTAGACAGCTTAACATGGCCTTATAACTCTTGGGAGAATTGTACGTTAGGAAATATATATGACTGATATAATGTATATATACCTAGAATATCACCTATATTGCAACAATAATCTGAGTTTATTCCCTCTTTGCGCTAATGGTATGTGTTTGCCATTATTCTCTCCGTGTTCATTGCTTTCTAGTTGTTGTTCTGATTTTATAGTCTGGGGCTTCCCAAGTGCTGCACAAAGTTATCCTAGTTGAACCATTTTGTGATTTATTCAGCTATTTGTGGTGGAAGCTCAGTGAGAAAATTAAAAATTAAACTCTGCTTCTGTTCTCAATTTGAATATATTCCCACACTTCACGAATTATCTACCTTATTTCATTTTATGTTGTAGCATTACTACTTACGCTCATCATCATTGTCATCATCTCGACAGGTATGACATCTTCATTGTTTCCCTACAATGCATGAGAAAATATAGTTTTTTTTCCTTATTTTCCCTATAAACATGTTATCTATCATAGCATGTGACCATCTTATTTACATGTTGTAAGCGTATTTGTGTCGTTCTATTTAAATGCATGTTGAATTCAGTTGACATTTACTACAAACATGTGGTTTGGTTTCAAAATTTGTCCTTGTCATTTGAGCATATTTTAGCACCATATGGATGAACCGATCGGCTCGATCCATGATCGGGACTTGTAGAGTGATGGGATGGAGGATATCTTGATTGATATGCTATACCAAGAAACGCTAATGGACACACTGAGGGGAGGGAAGACCACACACGGAGACCATATTCGGTTTGTTGAACAGCTATCTGTGATTGGGCCAACGAATTTCAATTCTGATCAAGTTAAAGGCAAAATTCCTCGTCTTAAGAGAAGGCAATGGGAATTTATAGATCTTATTAAGCAAACCGGTTTGGGGTGGGACCTTGGGAGGAAGGCTCCAGTTGCCAGCGAGGAACACTGGGCAAATGCAATTAGGGTAAAATTTTCACAATCAGAATATCATTGAATTATAGTTTTTTAAAATTTGTTCTCATTGTATTTATTTTAAACTTTAATGTTAGGTGTGATCATCATTCAAGCATTTCAAGACCAGGGGATGCCCAAAGTATGAACAGCTCTGCACAATCTTTGGTTGTTCAGTTGCGACTGGGACTAGGGGTGTAACTGGTCTGGTTCGGTCTGATTTTAGACAAAATTTAGGACCGAACCAGTATATACCGGTTTTACATTTTTCAAAACCGATTATGCTTCGGTTACCCTTCTAAACCGGTACCTCCAGTTTTACCGGTTTCCGGTCAGGTCCGGTCCGATTTTTTGATTTTTTTAAAATATAAGAAACATATAATAAAGTGTTACTTCTTATGATAAAATGTTATTAATAATTTAATATATATATTTTATGTTTAAAGCATATGATCAACTAAATTTTCATCTTTAAGATTAAACTTTTATTTTATAAATTATAATAACATTATCTTATATATAATTATATTAATAACATATGATCAAACAAATTACAAATATTCATATTTAAGATTAACATTTTATGTTATAATTTATAAATTATAATATGAAATTATTTTATATATGATATATAATTATATATATTATATATAAAAATTTCATATATAATTATATATTTATATAAAACTTATGTATATAAAATATTGTGTAATATATAAAATTAAATTTTATATATATATTTTTTCCAACCAATCCGGTCCGGTCCTAGAAACAATGGAACTGAGACCAGACCGGGTTCAGCTGGTTTTCATAATATAGGAACCGATCCCGGACCGGACCGGTTCAAAACTGAACCAACCGATCCTGTCCGGTTTTTTGGTTTCTCGGTTTAAACTTACACTCCTAATTGGGATACTAAATTGGGCATCGACTGACCCAGCCCCAACTAGTGACGATGAGTAGATGCTGGAGGAGGAGATGTGAAACCGTGATCGACCAATGACTGATCTTGAAGGGGGCCCATCCTGAGCAGCTGGCTTGCACATATCCATGCAATCAGGGAGACCTTTCTTTGCCTCCTACGGTAGTGGATCTCGCCAACGACGGAGGGGAGGGCCTTCCAAGTCCATTTCCCTTGAAGAGCAATTTTGTGATGCCAACAGATTCCGCTTGGGATCGAACGGATATCTGAAGCGTCAGGACATGCAACACAAGGTTATCTGCCATGTTCATGACATATAAGATGCAATGTTTTTAACATGCATATAGCATTATGCAATATTCGCAGCGGATAATTTTTTTTTTCTTGAGCAATACTATGCACCAAACTTATAATATCTCAAATAGTTAAAACATAATCCATGTATATCTAATGGAATAAACATCCACGATTACAGCACCGATTTC
This sequence comes from Pterocarya stenoptera, assembly GCA_003123785.1. Lineage (NCBI taxonomy): Eukaryota > Viridiplantae > Streptophyta > Magnoliopsida > Fagales > Juglandaceae > Pterocarya > Pterocarya stenoptera. The sequence goes on from QEOT01003177.1 coordinate 327,358, forward strand.
AGAAGACTTTAATCTCAAAATAACAAAAACTTGGCACCATAATTACATTGCCAAAATACACTAATGGGCTAGTTCGTTGAGTAACTCACACAACTCGACTAACAATGCCGGAATACTATCCAAAGACTTAACTATGGAGGCTGCAAGCTCCGCGTTATATATACAGCGTCTAGTCAACCTCCTCCAGTCTGCCAATGTTTACTCCCTCTTCTAATCCTGACACATCACCTACCATTCGGGGGGGAATGGTAGTTGAGACTACAACGGTGAGATTTGATTACAAATCTCAGCAAGTTAACAGAAAACTTTCACACAGGTTAATGATGCATGCATGGTAGTAAAAGCATGAATGCATAATCAAAGTCATCAGTAAGCATACCATAACTTGACATATAGCATGGCACAAATGACATAACTTGAACTGAAACTGAAACTTAACTTGACGTGACATGACATATACATGAACTTAAAACATAACATGAACTAGCAACATAGCATGAACGTGAACTTGAAACATAACATAGACTTGGAACATAGCATAAACATGAACATACATAATTTGAACATGAACTTAAACATAACATGAACCTGAACAGAATATGACATAAACATGAACCTGAAACATAACGTGAACGTGAGCATGACATAACATGAACGTAAACATAACTTGACATGAACGTGAGCTTGAAACATAGCATGAACGTAAACATACATAACATGAACATGAACTTGAAGATGATATGAACCTGAACATGACATGACATAAATGTGAACTTGAAATATAGTATGAACTTGAACTTGAATTCTTTACTTAATATAAACTTAGACTTGAATTCTTTACTTAACATGAACTTGAACTTGAATTCTGACAATCAAAATGATTCTGCCAGTCATTTCATCAGGAATAGTGAACAATCAGAATGATTCCATCCAACATATTCCGTCAGAGATACCCAGACAATCAGAATGATTCCATCATAAGTATTTTAAATCACGTACCCTAGCAATCAAAATGATTACACCAGGAGTATCTAGTAATACTCTGACAATCAGAATGATTACGCCAGGAGTATCTGCATAACTGAACTTGAACTGGATTCTTTACTTAACATGAACATGGACTTGATTGCTGATAATCAAAATGATTCCGCCAATCATTTCTTTAGGAATAGTGAACAATCAGAATGATTCCGACCAACATATTCCGTCAGAGATACTCAGATAATCAGAATGATTCCATCATGAGTATTTTAAATGAGATACCCTAACAATCAGAATGATTACGCTAAGAGTATCTGCATAATTGAAATTGAGCTGACTCAAAAGATATGACTTACTTGAGATAGTAACATTTTATAATATGACAAAACATGTAGCAGACAACATACTTAACATGACATGCTTGCAATAGTGATTACTACATGACATGACATACAAGTAACAGATGGCATATTTAACTTAACATGACATACTTGCAATGTATAGCAATACATAACAGAATATCTTGTATAACAAATAAGTATTTCATGACAGAATAATTCATGTAATAGATAAACATGGCATGGCATGTCATATATAAGAACATACGAACATAATTGTAGTTCTCTTACCTATCACACATAAACAGTAAACTGATAGTAAGTTAAGAGATAACTTATCTCGATCGTCGCGTTCTATGAGAATAAAGCGCGAAACACGAGGAACTGTAAGAGGGTATTCTAAAAATTAGAAATTTAATTACTAACAATTATAAATGTGATAAGAGATAATTTAGAGTAAAATTACCATTTTACCCTCTACATGTGGAAAATTGATCATTTTACCCCTAACTTAAGGATTTCACATCCTAATTCTAAAAATTACCAAAATTTACATTCCTCTTGTGAATTTTGTCCTAAACTCAAATACCAACTCAAAAAATTTAAAACCATACACAACTATTAAAACTTTATAGGTCCGAAACTTACATAGGCTATATTTCCCTTTATTTGTTGCAATTCCTTCGAATTTTAAAAACTCATGATCAAACCAAATTTTTGCAACAAATATCTTTCCATTCTAAGTTTAAAACACACTTAAAATATTGATTAAGAAAAAGCTAATCATCAACACCAAACCTTTTGTAAAAAGATCCAAACTTTTTAACAAAAGTAAACCCTTAAATCACAAATTTTAACCTTAATAAAAACATCTCCAAGAATTCTAAAAAAAATCAAATCTTACTTCTAACATATTCATAACATCATCCTAAGATAAACCATGCTTTAAATAATCAAACAAAAGTCATCAACAATCACAAAACAACACTTGGAATTTTTGGTTTTGCACTTAGTCCAAAAACAGAAACTTTTCAGCCAACTAACTTTGATAAATCTCTTAATCCATGGCTTAAAGACATGTGATCTTCAAACTAAAACATCACATGGTTTAAAAATGTGTCCTAAAGAAGATCCAACAATCAAACTTAAAATCACATGGCTAAAACTCAATAAAACATGAATCTAACTTAACAACATCAAATCTTAGGCCTAACTAAAATCCTCTTGTATAGAAAAATCATATCTTTGGAAATAATACTGAATATCTTCAAAATGTCATCCTAACATGCGAATAAGAGACTTAGAATCATCACATAAAAATATCAAAGCCTTTGGAGTATGATTAAACCATGAAATATTCAAACTTTCTCAAAACAGAAACTGTTTTTCCACTTCCAGTTTTCAAGTTTCTAGATCTAAGGATATTTATCATCAAAAGATTTAATCATGCAATAAAACCTCAATGAAAATTCATAAACACATGCTAATAACACTCCATACAATTTTTGGACCAAGATATGTCCATTAGCTTGGTCAAAAACTTCAAAACATAACATACTCTCCAGTTTCACGTCCAGAATGACCTTTCCATGGTTAAAAATACATTTGACCAATCAAATGAGTATGGAATGAGACAAATAAGATATACATGGAAACTAGACTCAAAGAAGAACAACTTTTATGAAAGAGTTATCGTGCAAAAATACTTACAGATGATCAAAAAGTGCCATGTAAAAAGACACAGAAATCTGCCTGGAGCTCTTCTGAGTTTCTTTCTAAGAACGAGGCGAAAAGTGTGATGAAATGAAAGAAATGGTGCCTTGCACGCCTCTAGACATCTGAAGGGTGAGGTATGGTTTTGAATGACCATTGATTGGAGGTGGCTATGACAAAAAGTGGAGGGGGAGTGGGCTACTGCAGCTGCCTTCTAGAAGGGGTGTGATGAGGTGGCTCAATCCCTCACATCAAAGAACTATTTGGGCCAACCAAGACAATGGATGGCCTACCATATGGGGGAGGAAAACTCCTTCAAGAAACTTTGTCAAGATGACCAAATTCATGGGTCTTGGTGGGCTTTAACCAAGTGGGCTTCAATTTGGGGTTTAAAGGGGGTTTGGTTAGGGTTTGTGATGCTATCAAGCCCAAATCCAATTTTTCTTGGCCCAATCAAATTTCCAAGATTTAAAAAGTTGGATAATTATGTCATAACAAGAATTTTAGAAATTAATAGCATGGAGAAGTGATTTAATCAAGTGATCAAACACCATGCTAGAAATCGGATTAAAAAAGGTTTCGAGGCCAACTTTAGGGTTTGGGAAAACCGTTTAGGGAAACCATTTAGGGTTTCGGTTTCAACCAAGTTTTTGGGGTTTCAATTGGATTCCAACTATTTAGGGTTTTACTAGGGTTGAAATCCTCTTTGATCTGGCACAAAATTGGTTGATCAGAAGAAAAAGAACGGGGTTTCGCTTAGGTGACATGAGCTCACACTTTGATTCCTTCATAATCCAACTCATGGTTCCTCTTTGAGCCAAGTGTCTAATACTATTCACTAAGTGTGGCTAAGAACTCGCCAAATATCCAAATAAAACTTCTCTAATCTAATTTGGACATTCCACACTGTGATTTTGAAAACACTGCATTTGGTACGCTTATCGAGGTTACTATTCACTCCAAAAAATATATATAATAAACTTAGTACTGAAAAATTCTAAATATTCAAATTAACTTATAGTGAAAATCGTTTACCGAAATTTAACCTCGAAGTACCTCTAAAAATAATTTCGCAATTTTTGAACAGGCGTTTCATCCGAAATTATGAAAATGGGTTATTACGCCATAAAATCCTAAATAATCAACTGAGTCTAATGGCATAGACCATAACGCATTCTGATACTTCTAACTATCTTAAATAATTAAACTCATATTTCTAGCACCGTAGTGAGTGATAACACTGGCTATGTTGACTGATTAAAACCTGCGCGATTGGTCAATTCGTGAAAACTTATAGGGTTTTCACGAGATCTCTAAAGGCAATAGAAATTCCACCAATGAATTTCTAGCGGGTTATTACAAATTTAGCAAATGCCTAGAAGAAATTAAGTGTAGTGCTGAAGCCAGGTGGAAGGTTGCTAAGGACGAGAGGTTTGGGAAGCGCAGTATAGGGGTGAATAGCATGGACTCTAATGGCGCGTTTGATCTCCAAGCCCATTGTATGAAGTTGTTGGAAGAAGTTGAACCTCCCCTGCCTCCTGAGCAATTTAACAAGGCATTCGACTGATTACTTGATCCGGCAGTACAGAGATCGTTCGTGTCAATCTCTGTTATTCGCAGGAGTCAGTGGATTTGGAGATTGACTTGAGTATTATTGATGAGTGGTTCATCGGAGGGACTGTCGGATTGGTATTTTTATGTTTATCAGCGTGAGTGGTAGGCATTTATCTGACTTTATGTTTTATGCTATTTATGCTTGTTTTAAAACTTCATGTTGGATGACTTTACATGAATTTATTTTTTAATTTTTATGCAGTGGATAATTAATGTGTGACATTAGTTGTGACATTATGAACATTTATGTAGTGGGTAATATAAGCTATGATCACATTTTATTGAGCATACGTTGAGTTTATAAATTTTGCTAACATGTTATTTTCTGAATGCAGACGCAAGAAGGTTATTTAGAATGGACAAAGATGGTAGTTCTGATGATGCTCATTCGATGGAAGGAAACAGTGAGAATGTAGAGACAAGCTCAAGTATGTATCGCAACAGCGAGACAGATGAGGGAATGGGGATATATAATTCGAGTGGAGATGAATCCGCACTGCACAAGACGAACCTAGTTTTTATGATGTGGATGGCATGCCAAAATTCTGGAGGTCAGCTTCAAGTGCCCCAACACAATATAGGTCTCTAGGGGGATCAATATATTCAGCAAGTTTTGAATGGACACCCTCGGGATTGGCTCCAAATGTTTCGCATGGAGGTGCTCGTATTTTGTTATGTATGCAACGTGTTACGACAATCAATGATTATGGACCCTACAGAGAGGGTCTCGGTGGAGGATTCATTGGACATGTTTTGACTTCTTGTTGGCCATTCACAGGGTCAATGTATCGTTGGAGACTGCTTTCGACATTCAAGCGAAACTATTAACCGCCACGTAAGGACGGTTATTCGGGCGCTGCATGAGTTAGGGAAGACTGTGATTAGGCCAACACACACAATTGTGGTCTATCCTTACATTGCTGGAAACCCTCACAATTATCCATGTTTTGAGGTAATGACTTTCCGAGATTTGAACTCTATCATTCCAACTTTTTGGTTTCATATTATAATTATTATAATTGAGATGTGGTATATGATAATGGTTTTGTAGAAATGTCTTGTTGCAATGGACGACACCATGATTTTAGTTGTTGCACCAGCTCATCTGAGTAACGCATATAGAAATCGTTATAACCAAATTCCACAAAATGTCTTGTGCTTATATGACTTCGATATGAAGTTCACGTATGTGCATACTGGGTGAGAGGGAACAGCCCATGATGCACATATTTTCATGGATGCAATAAGTCGAAGTTAGAATCAATTTCCATGGCCACCCCCAAGTAAATTTTATATAAATAATAAGTGGAAAACACTGTCTTTTGAATTTTGCTCCAAGTTATTTATTTGGAAAATAACAAAATTTCTTGATCTATAACTATGTTTAGGTTATTATTATATTGTCGATGCGGCTTTTCCTTGCATAGAAGTGTTTATGTCGTCCTATCCAAGAGAAAGATATCACCGTTCTGATCATTATATAGTGGGCGTCAATTTCGGGGATATAAAGATTATTTTAATTATCGTCATTCATCTTTATGAAATGTTATTGAACGCGCATTCAATTTATTGAAAAATTAGTTTCAAATATTGGATGACATGCCTTGATATCGCCCAGTCAGGCAAGGTATGATCGTTACTACATGTTGTACACTACACAACATGATTAAAACGATGATGCCCAATGATCAGTTCATTCAGGATGTATTGGATCATTGGACTTCAATGGCAAATATGGTTGTGGATGATGATGCTGGTGAATCCTCTCATGTGGTAGACATGTCTGATCAATCGGCCCAAGCTATGGCTGCAATGAGGGATGAGATCGTGTTATCAACGTGGGCACATAGGATTGAGCAATGAACATGTAATTGAGAATAATAAGTCTTCATTTTGTCAAGAATAATCAACTTGTTGTGTTTCATTTTGTCACAATCTGTTTCCATATATATACCAAGAAAATGCATTAGTAATGTTTGGTCTCATTTTTTCGAAATTAAAAATCTATGGAATTTATTTTTAGAATTATTATATACATTATAATATAAATAAGAAGAAATTTTCATATATCCGAGTATTTTCATAAAACAATTATTATATACATTATTTTTCAAATGTATTCGAAATTATTTGATATAGTAAAATATAGAAAGCAATTTCATAATTAATAGTGTATTCCGTTTTGTTTCCTTTATGAACCAAATTCATTTATACATTATTATATAAGCCAAACAAATTTTCCAAATTGATATTGTAATTCTATATTTTGAAATTATTTTATACATTCAAATATAAATAAAACAGATTTTCTAATTAATAGTGTCATTTCCGTTATATTCTCCATTAGTTTCCATTATTTTTCCAATTTTTTTGAATTGGTAAAGTAATTTTCAAATTATTTTTCTAAATTTTTTAAATTAATTTATACGTTAAAAATATAAATCCGTAATTAAAAAAACTTTTCATCCAATGTGGTCGGACCCACCACATTTCTTCCCCAAAAAACCTTATCTCATTGTTACATCCAAACATATCTTACCATGGAACCCACGTACTGTTTTTAAACCAACTAAAAAATCCAACTCCAATCATCTTAATATTATTTATAGAAATCTCAAAATTCTCATTTCATCTCACCTCTCAAACCAACCCTGAGGCTCTCTATGGTATGAAATCTGGACTTTCTACCTGTCTCTCTTTCAATCGAATGGTTGGTTTTGAAATCAAGAATATGTTATAATATCTATTAATAGTAGTAAAATAGTAATAAAATAGTTTAAGGTAGGGCTTTTTATTGGGTTTTGGGAAAAAAGAGAGAAAATTCAATAAAAATATTTTATAGTTATAAAATTATTTTAATATTATTTTTGTTTTAAAATTTAAAAAAGTATATTATTTTTTATGTTTTGTTTGGAAGTTTTGAAAAATTGTAATGAGTAGGTAATGATTAGATAAAAAAGTTAAAAAATTTGAAATTGAAAAGTGTTTTCTGTTTAAATGATGTTTGAAAAGAAAATATTTGATAATATCTGAAAATACCTGAGAACAGTTGTATTCCCAAATGAGCACTAAAAGTAAAGGAAAACTCAAGTGGCGCCATGAAAATGTATGAATGTCGCCGTTGCAATTTTCGTCTGCCACCATTCAAAGCTCAACAGTAGGTGTGTTTAGGGGTGCAACCTTTTGGAAAAATTTTAGAACTGAACCGGTATACACCGGTTTTAAAATTTTAAAAACTGATACAGGCCGATTCATCATCAAAACTGAAATTTTCAATTTTCCTGATTTACCGTTTACACATATGGCACTACATAAGTTTAGTGTTATAATAATTTTAACACCAATTTAATTGTTAGAATTTAGTATTTATTATTAACAATTCCTAATTCATTAGTGTCTAACTTATTAGTGAGATTAACTCATTAGTTAAAAGATTAATATACATGAATAATTAGATTAAAGTTTCATGTTATATTTATTAATAGTCTCGCATATAATATATATAATACAATATATAAAATTATATAAAAAAAATATTTTATATATAATATAAAATTTTAAAATATATATACCGGTCTAGTTCAAACCGATTTTCAAAATATGAAAATTGGTACCGAACCGTTATAGGATTGGTTTCGGTGCTTAAGAATCGATATTGGACCGAATCAGTTATCAACCGAACTAAACCCACTAGTTCGATCGGTTCAACCAATTTTTTGGTTTTTTTACACCCCTAGGTTTGCCTGTCTGCCACCGTTGTGGTTATTTTATTTCTTTTCTGCAGTTGTTCTCTGGTCCAAGAAGCTACTACTATCGACGTGAAGAAGGCGTTGCTGCTAGCATGAGGAAGCTAATCTCTGAACAAGTTGACGTCATGAAGAAGTTGATGCCATTATGAACATGACGATTCTATCATGAAGAAGGTGCTCTTTCATTTCAATCAAGTTCAAAAACTAGATTAGCTAGATTTCAGTTAAGTTCTTGGGAAACTCCAACTCTAATCACATTGTATATGATGCAAGGCTAGTTGATGACAAATATTGCAGCTGAATGAATGTGGCTTGCTTAAAATGCAAGGAGATTGAACTTTGTTGATTTTCTCATTTATTGGGGGTTTAGTGTCTTCTCATATAATTAAGCTTCTCATTTTACAATGTAGTTTAGTGTCTGCATATGTAGGTTAATTAATCAATATGTCAATTTTTGTGAGCACAAATAAACAATGTCTTCGAGCTGTCACAGCTTACTATTGTTTGTTTTGTGTGATAGTTTTTTTTTTTTTTTTAGAGCTTTGTAAAAACACGCCATTCGATGGGAAAAGGAAAAGATCACATTAGGCCTTTCAATTCGAAGTCTTCAACTCAAGTATACTCTTCTTGAAGAGAATTAATTATGTTATTGATCATTATAAATTCCTACCCTTTAAAAATATAGGTTATTGGTCATAAATTGCTTATATTTGAAATACCAGATATATCAAACACAACTCATCCGGATTATTCAAGCTACATGAAGGTTCACAATCGAACTTATTTATTTGATTTCATTTAGGTCTATTTGGCTAATTTTTTTTCATTTTTTGTTAGGCCTAATGTTGGGAAATGCCACATGCATTCTTTCCTCATTTCAACCATTATCACCCATGGGTAAGTCATGTTGTGCGAGCATAGGTAGGCCACCACCAAAGCGGAGAGTGCCAAAAATAGAAAAGGTTGCCAGAAGGTTGAATATGGGAATCCAGAAGGCAAGGGACACCAATGATGTAAATAAATGGAAAAAACAAAAAAAAGCAAGTTATACTTGATTATTTATTTGTAATAGTCACTTATTTATTTATGAAGAAATTTGTATTCAACATTGATTATTGATAGCAGTTAATATGAAGTATTCCTCATGCATTTATTTCTTAAAATATAGCCATGTGAAACAACAAAAAGAGGTGGAATTGATGAATACTTGATTCCTGATGCAGCTAACTTGTAACAAGGTTATACGATAGGAACACGACAATGTCATAATTTAGGTTTACATTCACAACTAAACATTTTACAGTTTACTTGTTATTATGTTATTTAACAATGTATATCATTCATGATGCACTATATGAGAGATGGAAGTCTTGAAAATTTATGACAATAAGAAAGTTATGCATTGCAATGATTATGAGAAAGTTTAAATGTATCACTTCATTATTAGTTGAATTTTGATGTAATGTTTGACATATAGGTTGAATTTGAGGTATTGATGGAACATGTAAATTGCTTGATACTCATTTGGCAAGTTGTTGTGTTTTGTAAAATGGCCATGATGTTGCAGACCGATGCTCATGCTTTGGCATATTCCAAATTAATGATGCACACTGATGCTAAGAATTCCAAATTAGTACTAAGAATACAAAGTATTCATGGTGGAACATGTTTTGTTTGATAATCATTCGACGTGGATACAGATTGATGTCATGCTTTGTTGAAGTTTAGATTTTTTTTAATCATATTTTTTGCTTATTTTGATTAGTACAATTGATTTCCTTTTTATGTCAAACAAACTTGATTGATCAAAGCAAATTACAAATGACTATCAGTCCAAATGACATGGAAAATAAAATCTGGGTAAGAATCCCACCAAACATTAATATCATCTACATTTCAAGCATATCTAACAAGTTTATGAGCTGCATTGTTGTCCATTCTCCCCACATACTGAATTTGACATCTTGGAAACCTCTGCATCAGCTCCTGAATGTCCTTTGTAAGAATTCACAGCAGTGATGTTGATGCTCCCGATCCTTGGATACCTTGGACCATAAGAAGATAATCACTGTCTACAATAAGTTCTTGCAGTCCCATATGGATGGATAGCTACAGCTCTCGTAGTAAAGCTATAAGTTCAATGTCTAAGGGCTCATTGAAAATGTGTTCTTTCTTACTAGCAGCCATTAGTATATTGCCTTGACTGTTGCGAAGAATAAATCCCACACTAGCACACTGTTCATCAAGGAACATAGCCCCATCTACATTTAGTTTCATGGCATGTTGTGGTGGAGGCTCCCACGTACAACACTTCTTGATGTTTAGTTCCTTTTTAATGACTTTGAAAGCTTTTACCATTTAGAGCTTCCAGAATAGTAGAAGTGACAGATTTTCCCACAATGTGCCAGTATCTTTAGAAGAAAACAAGTGCCATGCAATTAAGTCCAAGAGCTTTGTGAGGGTTCATATGTTGTAATGCTTCAAAAACCTTAGCCTCAATAAAGTTTTTTTGTGAGTTCCCTATTCATATCATCAATAATCTTTCCATTTAGTTAATCTAGAAAACCAATGTCACCTCTTTGGGAAGTAGAAGTGTACAAGTCTTGAAAATACTGCAAAATAAGTCTATCTTTTCCCTCTCCCTCTCTCCAACACCCTTCTCCATCCTTAATTCTACCAATCTGATTCCTCTTTCTTCTTTGAGATGCTTTAATGTAAAAAACTTAGTATTTTGGTAACCTGATTGATTGTCACTTCTTTGAGATTAAATACTAAGTGGTGACATTTTTACACCTTTTGTGAAGTCTGTTGATCAACTCGCAGATATGTTTACTAAGTCATTGTATTATAGTCAGTTAAAACTTATTTGTTTCAAGATGGCTTATATGATATATATGATCCCAACTTGACGGGGAGTGTAATGCCCCGACCCCGGAGGTCCAAGGAGTTAACTTTTGTCACCTAATAATCAATTTCACATTGCTAATAAATTTTTCAATGGATTCAATATATATACCTCCAACGACTTTAAATGAAATATCAATACTTCCAAATCATTTAACTACACATAACCAAATATCAGATCCTCAATACCATAAATCAGATTAAACTAAATTAACATCTCCACATATCTCAATGAACAAAATAAAATAAAATAGGGTTTACATAAGTCCCCACAATCATCCAAAACATACTTAACTGCATCTACTAAATAAATATATCCACCACTAGTACTAGTAACCCGAGGTAACCAACTACTATTCTCTGCTAATCCTTCCTGCGTACTTTATTACTGATCCCCAACTGAACCATCAAAGCCATCTAAAATATTGTGAAAATAAATGGGTGAGTTATCAAATACTTATTAAGCATAGAACATATACTAGTATGTAAATATGATCATTTACCAAGTTCAGAATGCAGAGTAAAAACATTTACTTTCATACTGTAGAATCAGAAAATTTGTTTTTAGAATACATAATCAAAAATATGTTATAAAAAATTCAGAGCGAAACTTTCATAAAACTTTCTTATTTCAAAATTCATTGGCATATCATAGACTGAGACCTCATCTTTATAATATATCAGAGCATCATGTCGGGATAGATACTGTGTTTAACCCCCGTGGTAGGGTTATAAACCACCATTATACCCGTGGCGAGGCCGTATGCCACTATTATACCCATTGAGGGGCTACATGCCACTATTATACCCATGGTGGGGCAGTATACCATGTTTTGCTCTCATGGTAGGATTATAAACCACCATTATACCCATGGCGGGTTGATGGAGATCAAGAGAGCCATTCACAATGCCACTAGGCGGGCTAGGCACGCCGAGCCTAGGAGGGTTGCATGCATGGCTTGGGTGGTGAGGTGATGGGCATCCAAGACAAGTACAACTAGAAGAGTCTCAAGTGTTGGCCAATTCCTTGATTTTAGGGATTGCATGACAAGATGACAAATCCCTTAATTTTAGGGAAGTGGGCTTTAATTTAGAGATTTATCTATTATCATTTATTTAAGTGATCTCCTAATTTATTTCCTTTATTTTAGGCATTTGGATTGTTTCCTTAAACTTAGGAGTTTGATTTGTTTTGGGATTAAGAACTCAAATAGTTTGATTTGTTTTGGGATTAGGAATCGGGGGAGGGCTAGCCAAACCCTACTACTATTTATTTGGCCTTTTGGCTTGTAATTCATCTTTATGTTATTTTGAATGAATGAGAATTTTCTCTTCCAACTTTCAGAAATTGAGTACTAACTTGAATTAGTCTTAATTTTCACCAACTAACCCATTAGGATCTTTGTGTTGCCTTGAGGTAACCCTAGGATCAATCACCTAACACGTCACAAACACGTGAGTGAGAATAAGGCTTCCATCATTGGTGCTTTCGTTGAGAGTGTCCAACCTAAGAAGAGGAAACCATGGATGATCGACAACTAACACATAGGAAGTGGATCGAGAACATTGAAGCCACTTTGGAAGCACAACACACTGCCACCAATGAACGGCTTGGAAGGTTAGAGGAGGTGCTACACCAATTGGTGGATCAAAGGAGGAATGGAGAGAGGAGGCGCCATAGGAGGAGAACCCATAGTCTGGAGGGTTCCGTTGGATCTAGAAGTAGCCAATGCCGATAGAGGGTGGATGACTCGAATTCATCTTCTCAAGATTCCTCAACCACTCATAAGGAATCAACCGGGAAAGTAAAAGAGAAGAAGGGAACCGTGATAAAAGGAGAGGAGAACGTCAGGGGGAAGTTGTCAGGGGGAAGTTCTCAAGCCAAATATGGACTTTCCAAAGTTCAATGGTGATGACCCGAACACTTGGGTTAGTAGAGCCAAGTAATACTTTGAGCATAATCACATGGAGGGCTATGCAAAAGTGTCCTATGCCGCCGCAATGGATGAGGAAGATGTATGTGGCTCAAAGGAGGGAGTTGAAATGGAGGAAGGTTGTCAAGGAGCTTTTGAGGAGCTTCAGTCCAACCGAGTATATGGACTACCATTAGACTCTCTCAAAGATCATACAAACCGGATCTTTAAGGGATTATCAAAAGGAGTGTGAATACTTGTCCACTAGAGCACATGGGTGGTCGGAGAAAGCCCTCGTTGGGACCTTTCGCGCGGCTTGAAGAGTGAGTTGGCAGCTGAAGTGAAGCTTAAGAAACCAAAGACCTTGATGCAAGCTTTGGAGGTTGCATAAATCAAGGAAGATCCACTTCAAAATTTGAAGAAGAGTAGCTAGTTGGAGGTGAGAAAACCATGGTTTCCAAGTTTGATGCAAAGCAAACTTTTAGCAAGGACTTCTCACTGGGAGGTCCTAGTGGTAGAGCATTAATTGGAACCAAAGCATTACTTGCTGGAGTGAAGAGGCTACCTTGGGAAGAGATGCAACGACAAAGAGAGAAGGGGCTTTGTTTCAATTGTAATGAGAGATTCACAATGGGTCACAATGCAAACCCAAGAAACTTTTTCTCATAGAGATAGAGTCGGAAGAAGAGGAAGACATAGGGGAAGAAGAGCAAGAACAGGATGAAGTCGTGAGGGGAGATCCTCACATTTCTATCCATGCATTGATGGGTGTTGTGGGGCCTAGAACAATGAGAACACAAGCACACATTGGCAAGATGGAGGTAACTATTCTTGTGGATAATGGTTTGTCTCTAAACTTCATCAATTCTAAAGTGGCCGAGAGCTTGAGGTTGCCTATGACTTCTATCACTCCATTCAAGGTCAAGGTAGCTAGTGGGGAGAAATTGATGTGTAGAGAAGTATATAAAATGGTATGTTTGAAAACACAAGATCTTGAGATTGTGGTAGACTTGTATTCTTTACCTATTGTTGGGTTGGATGTTGTGTTGGGTGTGCAATGATTAGAGGAGCTAGGGAAGACAGTGTCGGATTTCAAAAAAATGACTATGGAATTTATGTTAGGGGGTAAATGGGTGACCATGATAATGAATGGAAGAGGAGGATACAAGGCCGTGGGGCCTAATGAGATGGAAAAAAATCTTGAGGCGTGAGGGGCAATGTTTTGCTATCACATTGGCCTCCCAACAGATGGGCATGGAGAGGGAGTTAAGGGCTGAGGTTCCTAAAGACTTGAGGGAGTATGTGAGGAAGGGTGGCCAAGTGGCAACCAAAGCCTTGGTTCAAAGGAGGGGGCTCCCAACTGAAGATGCTACATGGGAGAGTGTTCGGGTTCTCAAGGATCAATTTCCATATTTGGACCTTGAGAGGTCGGTCTTGAAGGGGGGATTGATGGAGATCCAAGCCAAGTCATTCACAATGCCATTAGGTGGGCTAGGCATGTCGAGGCTAAAAGGGTTGCATGCATGGCTCAGGTGGTGAGGTGATGGGCATCCAAGACAGGTACAACTAGAAGAGTCTCAAGTGTTGGCCAATTCCTTGATTTTAGGGATTAGATGACAAGATGACAAATCCCTTAATTTTAGGGAAGTGGGCTTTAATTTCGAGATGTATCTATTATCATCTGTTTAAGTTATCTCCTAGTTTATTTCCTTTATTTTAGGCATTTGGATTGTTTCCTTAAACTTAGGAGTTTGATTTGTTTTGGGATTAAGAATTCAAAAAGTTTGATTTGTTTTGGAATTAGGAATTTAAAGAGTTTGATTTGTTTTGCGATTAGGAATTCAAAAGAGGTTGGGGGAGGGCTAGCCAAACCCTACTACTATTTATTTGGCATTTTGGCTTGTGATTCATCATTATGTTATTTTGAATGAATGAGAATTTTCTCTTCCAACTTTTAGAAATTGAGTGCTAGCTTGAGTTAGTCTTAATTTTGTCCAACCAACCCATTGAGATCTTTTTGTTGCCTTGAGGTAACCCTAGGTTCAATCACCCAATACGCCACAAACACGTGAGTGAGAGTAAGGCTTCCATCACAAGGTCGTATACCACTATTATACATGTGGTAGGGCCTTAACGAAGACGGATTAAAGGCAACACCAGAATCATAGTTTATTTAGATACATAATTAGACATTCATGCCAAGATTTTTAGATAACACATAGTATCAAAACATAGTACTGAATAGCTTAGATCATTTCACATATTCGACATAACAATATCAAAGCATTTTCACTTAACCAAAACAAAACTTTCAAGATCACATATTCGTTCTTTTTTCGCAGTTTAGAGACAAAATGTTAAAAATAAGCTCATGCTTACATCAGTCATGACATAAAATACTTCATTTCATGAGTATGTAGAACACTTATCTGAGATTGTTTTCATGTTTCTTTTTAATCCAAACATGCAAATTTTCAAATCAACCTCAGTCATTTTCTTTAATACAAAGACTATTATAGAAACCTCACTTACCTGACTCTTGCCATGTATATGTTAGGCCTTGGGTCCAACATCTAACAGTATCACAACCTAAAACAATAAACATTTACCAACTAATTAGTAACCCAAACAAGTATACTACTAGGCTTATTTAATAAAACCTCAAACCAGCCCCTTTTAACCCAAAATCCACCATAAAGTAACCTAAACAACCCTCCTAGAACCATCAATATTTACACTCCAGCACAACCAAGTAAATCTCCACCCCACAACATTATGACAAGCTAGTCACGTAATGCCCCAAACAGCCAACCCTTTCTCCCAACCAGCCACATACAAATACCCCACATCATTTAAAGATCCTACCACTCAAACATAACCCAATTGAAGAATTTCCAGCTACTTCCATCATTCTTCACACACACATCAACTCCCAACAATCTCCTTAAACTCAAAAAAAAATCACCACACAACTCCAATACAACCAACCTATAATTCCCAATGTCCATATAGGTTTCATTTATCAAACATTTAGCAAGCATAATATACTCATTTAGTGCACGTAAACGAGCAATTGAGCCTAATACCAGTAAAGTGTCATACCTAGTGTCGTGAAGTGGTTGATAAAATAAGCTAACTCAGCAATGCTTGTCCGAAAGCGTACGTACAATCCTATGAACCAGCACACAACGCGACTATCAAGTTTTGTATTTGACAATAAAACATGATGGAAAATGATTTGATGGAACAAGTAAAAATATAAAATGAATATATCGATAGAGATGAAACCTTACCGATGTTCCGCTACAAGTCTGGCAACTGGTTGACGACAACCGAAAGAAGAATAACACACTCGAACTAGGGGTTTCATAAGGCTACTCAGTGGGAAAGAAAAGAAATGCAAATTAGAGAGGTAGAATTGAAATAAGCATATAGCTATTGGTGAAGAAATGAACTTAGCGAGGGGGAGATCTTAAACTTAAAGAGGCAAAGGTGAATGAGAAGTGTCTTACCGGCATGGGACGTTTGACAACGGAGATGACCGTGATGAGTGGCATTGCTCGATGAGGAGGGACAATCTGTGCAAAAGATTGTGAGTGCAAATCGAATTGTGTGCGTGAGTAGTGCAAGAATCCGTGTGTGCATAAGTGTGAAGTGAACGGAAAACATAGCAAGAGGGAAAACCTATAAATTAAATTGGAAAGGGGAAAGGCTTACCAATGTGAAATAGGGGCAATTTAAGAGATTTGGAAAGGGGAAAGGCTTACCAATGCACCTCAACAGCCCTTGATGGTGGAGGTGCATGGCTGGGGGGAAACAACACTGCTTTGTGATTAAGAGATTTGTGAGGGTCGAATGCAAGCCACAAAAGAAAAAGAACAAGACAAAAAAATAGTGGTGAGAGGGATTTGAGTAACGGGAGGCAAGAAACAAAAATAAAAGGAATTTGCGGGTTAACGAAAACTGCTAGAGGGAGAAGAAAAAAGATTGCAGAAAACTGGACATGGGGGGAGGGGATTTTGGAATAAACAAAATTGAAAAGGAAAAAAAAAAGACACTCACCTAGGTGATGCTGTTTCCTGGGGTCTTCAGAAACTGAAGTTATTTTTGTGGGCCTGGGCCTTGGGCCCGAGTATTACAAGTTCTCAAGATCTCTATCGAACAATTGTAGGTTCTTGACTCGCATTTCATCTTCTAATTCCCAAGAGGCTTCACTAATAGCATGATTATTCCATACCACTTTAACCAAAGGAGTAGTCTGATTCCGTAGCACGTGTTCTTTTCTCTCTACAATCAGCACCGGCTCTTCCATATAAGTTAGATTCTCTTGAAATTGAAGTGGCTCGTAGTCAATAACGTGGGTGGGGTTGGGTTTGTACTTTCTCAGCATAGATACATGAAATACATTGTGTACCCCTGAGAGTGCTGGTGGTAAGGCTACCCTATTAGCCACTAGGCCAATTCGATCAAGAATCTCAAAGGGCCCGACATATCTAGGGCTCAACTTGCCCTTCTTCCCAAATCTCATGACCCCTCTCATTCGTGCGATCCTCAAGAGTACCTTATCCCCAACTTCAAACTCTAATTGACGATGATGATTATCTGCATAACTCTTCTAACGACTCTGAGCTGCTCTCATTCTGTCTCGAATGGTCTCTATCTTCTCTATTGTTTTCTGTATGATTTCTAGACCTAAACTTTGTCTTTCCCCTACTCTTTAAATATAGTGCTTCATAAGGTGCCATCCCAATGCTAGCCTGGTAGTCGTTATTATAAGCAAACTCGACCAAAGGCAATTGTCGTGTCCAGGTTCCCATGAAATCCAACATACATGCCCTCAACATGTCTTCCAAAATTTGAATGGTCCTTTCTGACTGACCATCCATCTACGAGTCAAAAGTAGTACTGAAATTTAACCTAGTGCCTATGGCCTCTTGTAAACTTCGCCAAAATTTTGAAGTGAAACGAGGATCCCTATCCTACAAAATGGACATCGATACCCCATGCAACCTCACTATCTTCTGTATATACAGCTCCTCCAACTTATAAGATATTTTGATAGGCTCAAAGTGAGCGGTCTTCGTCAAGCCGTCTAATATCACCCATATTGCATCCTGCCTAGTCAGTGTCCGTGGTAGCCCTGTAACAAAATCCATAGAAATATGCTCCCACTTCCATTTTGGAATCTGGAGTGGTTGCAATAACCTGACTCTAATACCATTTGTAATGTCCCAATGGAAGGCCCGAACCACATAACCTATACTCCAAAAAGACTAGTCAATGATACAATTGGAGCGCTATTAGAACCTTATAAAGAGCAAGAACATCTCCTTCCCAAGCAATGTGGAATCTCATACACCACCTACTTTTATCCTTATCATGTGGGGTATCACAATCTACCCCCCTTAAATTTCTAACGTTCTCATCGGGACAGTCCGTCGTAAGTGGCACAACTCAAGTCCCGATACATTTTTGTACTACCTGGGTGAACTGTGTAAACAGAGCGGTGCGCTTCTTCAAGGATGATTCTTTTTATTTCTTCATTATCCAGCACACACAATCTACTTCCAAACCTTAATATTCCATCTTCAAAAATGGTGAACTCAGATTTATTCCCTTTTTCTGCTTCTTCCACCTCTCTCGCTAACCCTAAATCTTCTTTCTAGGCATGCTTAATTCTGTCTATCAAAGCTGGTTGAATCATCAAACTGGCTACCAACGCCTACTGGTTAGTAGTAACAACCTCAATAGTAACTATTTCTCAGTCCACTAATAAGTGGTGTTGAGTGGTAAGAGTTGCAACTGTTGGTCCCGTTGACTTTCTGCTAAGTGCATCGGCTACGAAATTAGCTTTGCCTGGATGGTAGTTAATGGTAAAGTCATAATCCTTGATTAGCTCAAGCCATCTCGTATGTCTCATATTCAGTTCCTTTTGAGTGAAGAAGTACTTCAAACTCTTGTAATCCGTGTAGATTTTACATCTTTCACCATATAAATAATGCCTCCAGACCTTAAGTGCAAAGACAACACTGCAAATCATGTGTGGGGTAATTTTGTTCATATGCCTTCACTTTCTGTGAAGCGTATGTTATAACTTTCCCATGCTGCATCAATACACACCCCAAACCCAACCGTGAAGTGTCACTGAAAACCACAAATTCTCCTCTCTCGCTGGGAAATGTCAGAATTGGAGCTGTCACCAATCTCTTCTTCAATTCCTAAAAACTCTCCTAAGACTTTGTAGCCCACTCAAACTTATTATTCTTCCTGGTAAGGGCGGTAAGAGGAACTGCTATTTTTGAGAAATTGTCAATGAACCGACGGTAATATCCAGCTAAACCCAAGAAACTTAACTTAATGCACATTGGCTGGTTGAGCCCAGTTAACTACCACTTCAACTTTCTTGGGGTCTACTAAGATACCATCGTTTGATACTACGTGTCCCAAAAATGAAATAGACTCAAGCCAAAATCCAAACTTCTTCAACTTAACATATAACTTCCTATCCTCGAGTGTCAAGTACATGTCTTAGATGCTCTTCAGGTTCAGCTTTGTTCTTGGAGTAGATTAATATCTCATCAATGAACACCACCACAAATTTATTCAAGAATTCATGAAATACCCGATTCATCAAATCCATAAATACAGCTGAGGCGTTGGTTAGGCCAAAAGGCATGACCAAGAAGTCATAATGATTGTACCTGGTTTTGAATGTTGTCTTAGGCACATCCTCTGCCTTGATCTTCAATTGATGAGACATTGATCTGAGATCAATCTTAGAAAATACCTGAGCCCCTTTCAACTTATCGAATAAGTCCTCTATACGGGCCAGCGGATATTTATTCTTTATAGTTACGCGATACAGTTCTTTGTAGTCAATACACATTCTCATTGTCTCATCCTTCTTTTTCACAAACAAAACTAGTGCTCCCCAAGGTGACACATTGGGCTCGAGGGAACATTTGTCTAATAAATCTTTCAACTATTCTTTGATTTCAGCTAACTCAAATGGTGCGATTCGGTAAGGGGCCTTGGAAAGAGGTGTCATGCCTGGGTCTAGCTCAATGGCAAACTCTACTTTCCGCTCAGGTGGTAGTCTAGAAAAATCCTCAAGAAATACCTCCGGATATTCTCTCACAATAGGGATCTCCTCTAACTCCAATTCTTGCTTTGGTTCGTCCACCACATAGGCCAAGTACCATTGACACCCATCCCATATTAACTTGCCAACCTGAAATGCAGATATAATGGGTGGAAGGGCACGCACTCTAGATCCCATAAACTGAAACTCTTTCCTTCTGGAAGTTTGAACACCATCTCCTTCTTAAAATAGTCAATACTGGCATAACTGGAAGCTAACCAATCCATTCTCAATATAACATCAAACCCAATCATAGGGAAGACTATCAACGTAGCTGGCATTTCTCTCCCTCTAATTGTTATTGGACACTTACTCAAAATCTTGTTGCAGGTCACTGAATCTCCTGCTGGGGTTGAGACTATCAAATTGTAATCCATCTTTTCAGCTTCAACTGGGCAAAACTTGACATAATCCATTGAGATAAAAGAGTGGGTAGCCTTATGGAGAAAAATGAGAATAATTCCTATGATTACGTCATATAATCCAATATAGATAAATAGATAAGTATTCCTAAATGTTTTTAACAAAATAGTAACTAAATAGGAGAATCAAAAGGATTATACCTATGATTACATCATTCTTGTCCTCAACTTCTCCCGGTGTCAAAGCAAACACTCATGCCAGCACAGTCTTCCGCTGGTTGTTGCCCTGGTTGTTTGGCCTAAAGATTTGAGGTGGTTTGGGCTTTTGTTGTCCTCCGTAAGTAATGGACATTCTCTAATGAAGTGACCAACCATACCGCATCGAAAACATGAACTTCCTTTCTGCACTCCCTAGCATGCACAGGGTTATAGAACTTACAGGGGTTAGTTGTATGATTTCCCTAAATCTATCTTCGACTTGAGCTGCTCCCCTCGTTTATCTTCTTCCATGGCCCTTGATCCATACTAGAGGATCCTTGTGGAATAGCTATCTTCCATTGTTCTTGCAATTCAGCACTTCACTTGAGGTTCTGCTCAACCAGCATCGCCTTGTGCACTAACTTTGAAAAATTCTAGTACCATCACACGTTCATATATCTTGTGGTTCAAACCTTCCTCAAACTTCCTGGCCTTCTTCTCCTGATCAGGAATCAGGTATGCAGCGAAGCATGATAATTCTGCAAACGTTGCAGCATACTAGCACACAGTCATGGTCCCATGTACCAAGTTGGTGAACCCTCACGCTCTAGCTTCCCTATCCGCTTTAGGGAAAAACTGGTCAAAGAAATTCTGTTTGAATTAAGGCCAGCTAATTACTCAGGTCCCCTCAGCTTCCCTGATGGCTTTCTCAGAATTCCACCATCTCTTCACTTCTCCAGTTAGTTTAAAAGGTGTGAACTGAACTTTCTGCTAATTGATGCACTCCAAAACGTTGAATATTTCTTCAATGTCTTGAATCCAATCATTCGCTACGTTTGGATCCGCTCTTCCATCAAAGGTGGGAGGATGAGTCTGATTAAATTGCTCAAACATGCAGCCCCTATCATTATTGATTTCATTCAAATCTTCAAGACTTTGGACTCGACGATGAGACACCATCTTGAAAGCTTAAACTTGGTGAAACTTTCTAAAAATAAATAAAACAAAAATTAAATAAATAAATAAATAGAAACAAATTATATGTATAAACAAATTATATACATCAGATAACTATTTAAAACAAGTTCAAAAAATTTTCTTGTTTTACTCAATCTTGACCATATCTCTAATCAACTCATATCACTCTTCTTACCATCTATAATCGTAAACCTGACATTGCTTAAAACTCACATACATCTTTAGATTCTAAAACCTCAAAATTATGAATTCAATTCCCAACATCTGCCAAATCTAAAACCTCAAATCCCATCAAATTCAATCATAAAGTTTGCAAAAACTCAAACTTAAATATCCACATGATCATCCTTATAGTCCTTAAGTTCCTACACTTCCAATCTGAAATTTACTTCCTAAGAACCCACAGATATCTAAACCTCATATGTTTATTGTCTACAGAACCTTAAACCTATCTCTAATATCAAATGTAACACCCTGACCCCGGAGATCCAGGGACTCTTGTCACCTAATAATCAATTTCACAATGCGAATAGATTTTCCAATGGATTTAATATATATACCTCCAACGGCTCTAAATCAAACCTCAATACTTCCAAATCATTTAACTACATATAACCACATATCAGATCCTCAATACCATAAATCAGATAAACTAAATTAACATCTCCACATATCTAAAAGAACAAAATAAAATAAAATAGGGTTTACATAAGTCCCCACAATCATCCAAAGCATATTGAACTTCATCTACTAAATAAATATATCCACCACTAGTAATGGCAACCCGAGGTAACCAACTACTATTCTAAGCTAATTGTTGTGCTAAAAATTTTCTGCAAGTGCACAGAATCGTAACAATTAGTAAAGTGTTTTAAAGAAAACGGATATCGAACCCATAGGAAATAATTATGCTATTGAGTATTGAAATTGACTAAATTAATTATTATTTGGAAAACCGAAATTTGAAGAATAGATTATCCAAATTGAACAAAAGAAAATAGCATTAAAATTAAGATTTTAAAGATAATAAGAATATATCTAGAGCGTTTGATTTCACCTATCAAATCCCACACAATTTATTCTTCCTTATTATAGAATTCAATTATCCCTAGTTGATGATAAAAATCCTTTAACTATTCAATACTTTCTCTGAAACAATACCAAAAACATCTCCAACTAATAACTCCATATCTTTATATGAACTTAACTAATTGGAGACTCATTAAGTTCTTTTGATGTTTCTTGAAAATCACACTAATCGCGGTAAAGTATCTTTACTTTCACTCAACTAATAGTGCTTAATCCTAGAGCTTTAATCACAAATCACCTCTCGGTCTCATTGTGATTCAATAGCTCGACCGATAGTTAGCTAAAAAATTGCAAGCATTAAGAACAAGGAATAAACACTCAATCATGGAAATATTGAAAGTACAATAACTTGGAATATAAATTGTGTGTTCAATGCTAGGCTACACCAAAACTCTAGAAAATAAAATTAGTTCATAATGAAATTGAAAACAAAAGGAATAAAACTAGTGTTTTTCATGGAAGTCGGTTGATGACGCATGCGACTCTCGCCTCTGCCCTCCAAATCTGCCTCCTTGAAAGAAACTCAAATAATAACTCTAAACTATCGAAACCTAAACTCAGACTCTCAGAATTAGACTCAGACTCTTCAACTCTCTATTCATTGCACAAGTTGAGATTCAATAGATGTCGAACTTCAAATCTGGAAACAAGATAAATGCAGCTACAATCGAACCTAAATATCTTGAAAATAGTTTTTAAAGATAAATGTTAACATAAAAGAAATTATTCCAAGAATAAAGGGATTATCAAAAATGGAAGATTCAGTGATATGCGGCTTGATTCACGGAGTTCGAGAGGATTTGGTGGTCAGCAAATTGATTTTGGAATTAAGAAGGATTGGATAGATGCCGTGTGCGCTAAATAAAACTGGTTTCCTCGCCTACCGAGTGGAAATGACTCTCGATTGAGATGATAGAACCCTCTCGCCAACCTACCAAGAGGTAAAACTGCTTGCCTTTTGTCTCGTTGTTGCCCAAGATATCGTTCAGGTTGATCTTTTAAGTTTGTCCTTTAGACTAGTCGCCTGGAGCCTTGCGCCAAGTCTTCGCACCAAGTCTTTGCGCCTAGCTCTTGTCGCCAATCCTGATCGTGAATTCTGGTCGCGAGTCTCCTCCCCAAAATCTCCTCTTTTGTACCAAAATGCCTTCCTTTAGCACTAAATCTTCTTATTCCTTCAAATCCAAGAAAATAAAGAAAAATATGTAGAAATAAAATAAAATAAAATTAATAGTATTGAAGGAAAAATAACACTTTTCATAAATAAAAGAGTGATAAAAATCACATAAAAATAGTACTTATCAAATACCCCCAAACTTAAGTTTTGCTCGCCCTCGAGCAAAGAAGAAAAGAAAGACAATTAAAACAAACATTGGTTTGATTTATAAAATTTATTACCTTAAAAATTGCCTAAAGTATATAATTCAAATGAACCATTCAAGATCAATCAAGTCCAAAAGTTAATTCAAAACTCAATTCCATTGCATTATCCATCCCCACATTCATGCATACCTATCATTCTCACTTCATCATTAGCTCCCCGGATAGTTTTATGCAATCAAGTAAATAAATAATGGATCTCTAAACACGCCATAGGCTTGCTTTTGAAATCACTCACCACTAATGTAGAACAAAAACTATCACCAGGGATCAATAGGTCTTTATTATACCTGTAATATAAGGCTAGGGTGAGGGCTACAAAGAAAAGATAGGATTCAAACAAAGTAAGAGAACTTAATTTTGAACATCAACAGAATAAATAGAGCATTTTCACTTCTAACACAAACAGCTCTTCTCAATCATTGTAAAGCTCTCAACATACATCTCTTTATTGCACTTTCAAATATCTCTCTCTTTACCCCTCTATTCGGCAGGATGAACATTTTCTTTTCTTTTCTTTTCTTTTCTTTTTTTTTTTTTTTTTTTTTTTTTTTTTTNGTAGATGAGTTGACTCTTCACACCGCCAAACTTATGATTTTGATAATATTGTTTTAATTAACTTTACTTGTAAAAGGTCTCTTGCCTTTCATGCTCTTGTGAGTCTGTGAATTTGTGTAAACTTAGTTATTTTGAAAGATAAGGAAATGAGTGTTTAAGCTCAACTAGGGTAGGGAATATGAGGTTTACAAGAAAGAAAAATATAAGGCCAAAATATAATTCAATAAAGCAAAAACGTGTGACTAGTGATAAAGATAATAAACATGTAAGCTTGAAAGGCGCATTCGGTCCAAAGAAGATGATATATTGGTGATTTAGGAATAATGAAAAAATGGTCCTGGAAAAGAGCAAGCACAACACTAATGTGATGCTCCTAAATTCCGCTTGGGATTGGACGGACATTTGAAGCGTCGAGACATGCAATACAAGGTTACCTGCCCCCGTTCATGACATATAAGATGCAATATTCCTAACATGCATCTAGCATTGTGCAATGTTTGCAGTGGATAATTTTTTTTTTCTTTAGCAATACTATACACCAAACTGAAATATCACAAATACTTAAAACATACTTCATACATAATGACATACTAAACAAGGGAGACCACAACACTAGTCCAAAATAGTTGTGATCAAAAGAGTGCTGGAGATTGAACTCCACAAATACAAGTAGAAATCTGAGGTAACGATTGTACTATCATCTACGTCGCACCATCACTTAGTCGACCATTTCTAGTTGGTCGATTCTCGGTTCTCCTTCAGATCTTGTAACAAGATCTACCATTCGGGGGGAATGGTAGTTGGGACTACTACAGTGAGATTTGATTACAAATCTCAGCAAATTAACAAAAACCTTCATACAAGTTAATAATGCATGCATGACAGTAAAAGCATGAATGCATAATCAAAATCATAAGTAATCATAGCATAACTTGACATACAACATAACATAACTGACATAACTTAAACTAAAGTGTAAACTGAACTTGACTTGCTTAAACTAAACTGGACTTAAACTGAGACATGACTTGACCAGAACTTGATCTGAAACTTGACTTAACATGAACTTAAACTTGAATTGAAACTTAACTTTGCATTACTTGAACTGACTTCTTTACTTAACATGAATTTGGACTTGAATTTTGACATTTAACTTCACATAAACTTGAACTTGAACTGAAACTTAACTTTGCATGACTTGAACTGACTTCTTTACTTAACATGAACTTGGACTTAAATTCTGACAATCAAAATGATTCCGCCAATCGTTTCGTCAAGAATAGTGAACAATCATAATGATTCCGCCTAACATATTCCGTTAGAGATACTCAGACAATCAGAATAATTCCATCATGAGTATTTTAAATCACGTACCCTAGCAATCAAAATGATTCCATCAAGAGTACCTAGTAATACTCTGACAATCAGAATGATTACATCATGAGTATTTTAAATCACGTACCTAACAATCAAAATAATTCCACCAGGAGTACCTAGTAATACTAAGACAATCAAAATGATTCCATCATGAGTATTTTAAGTCACGTACTCTAGCAATCAAAATGATTCCACCAGGAGTACCTAGTAATACTCTGCCAATCAGAATGATTACATCAGGAGTATCTTAAATCATATATCCTAGCAATCAAAATGATTCCACCAGGAATACCTAGTAATACTCTAACAATCAGAATAATTACATCAGGAGTATCTGCATAACTGAACTTGAACTAAATTCTGACAATTAAAATGACTTCGTCAGAAATACCTCGCGTGAATTATAAATAGAGATGCTCAGACAATCATAGTGATTACATCATGAGTATCCTAAACATAACTGACTTGAACGTAACTCAAAAGATATGACTTACTTGAGATAGAAACATTCATAATATGATATAATATATAACAGGCAACACACTTAATATGACATACTTGCAACATTGAATATTATATGACATGTCATACATGTAACAGA
Source organism: Pterocarya stenoptera (assembly GCA_003123785.1). Taxonomy (NCBI): domain Eukaryota; kingdom Viridiplantae; phylum Streptophyta; class Magnoliopsida; order Fagales; family Juglandaceae; genus Pterocarya; species Pterocarya stenoptera. Next base: position 354,251 of record QEOT01003177.1, read on the forward strand.
TGGCATACTTAACTTAACATGACATACTTGCAAGGTATAGCAATACGTGATAGAATATCTTGTATAACAGATGAATAGCTCGTGACAGAATAAATTCTGTATAATAGATAATTATGTAATGACTTGACATGACACATGTTATAACATACACACATACACTGCATCTCCTTTACTTCTCACTTATACACATTAAACTACTAGTAAGTTAAAAGCTAACTTACTTCGGCCTTCGCATTTTCTAGACAAAACTCAAACACGATCACGAGAAACTGAAAGTAATGATTTCTAAAAATTAGAACTTAATCAATAACAATTAGAAATATGGAAAAAAAATATCAAATTAGAGTAAAATTATCATTTTACCCTCTATATGTGGAAAAATAACCATTTTACCCATAACTTAAGAATTTTGCACCCTAACTCCAAAAATCATCAAAATTTACATACCTCATGTAACTTTTGTCCTAAACTCAAATATCTATTTAGAAAAATTTAAAACTAAACACAACCATTAAAATTTTATAGGGGCCGAAATTGTGATTTTTCTTCCAAGTTCAAAACAGATTTTTGTTTCTAACTTGTTTTGATCAACCTCTTGATCCATGACTTATAAAGATGTGATCTTCAAATAAAAACATCACATGGTTTAAAAAGATCCTAAAACAAATTCAAGCTTTAAACTCAAGATCACATGGTTAAAAATCAATCAAAACATAAATTAGCCAAGAACATCATCACTTTGGCTAACTGAATATCTCCTCGCATAAAATTTCATATCTTTGAAACTAAAATCAAATATATTCAAAAAAAACATTCTAACATGTATATAAGAGGCTTAGGATCCTCAAATAAAAATATCAGAACCATTGGATTAGAATTAAACCATAAAAAATTTAAACTTTCTCAAAACAGAAACTGTTTTTCTTCTTCCAGTTTCTAAGTTTCTAGATCTAAGAAAATATTTCACAAAACTTTTAATCATGCAACAAATCCTCAACAAATAACCATATACACATGTTAAAAGTACTCCATACATATTTCGAACAAAGATCTATCCATTAGCTTGGTCAAAAACTCCAAACTACAACACACTCTCCAATTTATCGCCTAGATTAACCTTTCTGGGGTTTGAACAACTTTTGATCAATTAAATGATCTCCAAATGGAACAAATAAGATTTTCACGTAAACTAGGCTAAAAAGGGAATAACTTTAATGAAGGAAACTTTTGAGAAAACACTTACAAAAGCTTTGAATAACACGTGCAACAGAGATTAAAAAAACTGCCCGAGAGTGTCTTTTGTGTTTTATCAAAGAAAAGTGTAAAGGAGGATTTCTTTTCGTGGGAAGTGAACTGGAGAGCCTCTTACACAGGTTATGGAAAGTGATAGGACTGAAATAAAGCTTGAGTGTTGACCTTTTCTTCCCATTACACTAAACAAAAATCAGTCCAAGATCTTTTCTCAAGGTGAAGTGAAAGAGTGAGGTGCCCTTTAGATATTTTTCTTCAAAACCTTCTAGAATCTCTTTTGGAAAGATCTAGTCAAACAAGTGGGGGTGCAAACTTAGATAAGAAGCAATGCTAATGAGACCAAATTCGTGGGCCTTAATGGGCAAACCGAATGGGCCTACATTTTGGGGTTTTAAGAGAGTTTGGGTTGCTATCAAGCCCAAATCCAATATCTCTTGGCCCAATCAATTTTTCAAGATTAATAAGGTCAGATAATAATGTTCTAACATAAATTTAAAGGATTAATAGCATGTGGGAGTAATTTAATCAAGCGATTAAATATAATGCTAGAAACTTATTCATTTAGATTTTGGAGGTCAACTTTATGGTTTGGATAAAACCGTTTAGGATTTCGATTTCAACCATACTTTTGGGTTCTCAGTTGGATTCCAACCATACAGGATTTCACTAGAGTAGAAATCTTCTTTGGTTTGACAAACTTTGATTGGTCGGACGTAATAGGATTTTGCTTTGGTGGCATGATCTCACACATTGATTCCTTCAAATCCATCAAAACATTCATCATGGTGTCAAGTGTCTACTACTATTCACTATGTGTGGCTAAGATATTACCAAGTGTCCAAATAAAACTTCTCTAATATGATTTGGACATTCCACACTATGATTTTAAAAACACTGCACTTGGTGTGTTTACTAAGGTTACTATTCACTCCAAAAAGTGAATCATAAACTTAGCTCTAAAAATTCTTAAATATTTATATTAACCTACAGTGAAAATCGTTTACCGAAATTCAACCTCGAAAGGCCCCTAAAAACAATTTCATAATTTTAAACAGGCATTTCGTTCGAAAATATGAAAATAGACTTATTGCGCCATAAAATCCTAAATAATCAACTAAGTCTAATAGCGCAGACCATATGCATTCTGACACTAATAACTACCTCAAATAATTATAATCGCACTTCTAGCACCATAGTTAGTGAGAATACAGACTATGTTGATAGACTAAAACTATGCAATTGGTCAATTCGTGAAAAATTATTAAGTTTTCACGAGGATCCTAAAGCTAATAGAAATTCTACCTCTGAATTTCTAGTGGGCTGTTACAACTAATATTCAAAGTAAGACTACTGTTTTTTGTACCAGAGTCTTAGGCGGGCCATGGTAGGGGCCATGGCATGCTGATGGAGATTTAAAACGAGCCATTCACAATGCCACTAGGCAGGCTAGGTGCGCCGAGGCTAGAAGGGTTGCATTGGATTGCATGCATGGCACAGGTGGTGAGCTTATGGGCGTCCAAGACAAGTGCAACTAGAAGAGTCTCAAGTGTTGGCCAATTCCTTTATTTTAGGGATTGGATGACAAGATGACAAATCCCTTAATTTTAGGCCACATATCCTTTAGTTTAGGGACTTATCTATTATCATTTGTCTAAGTTATCTCCTAGTTTATTTCCTTTATTTTAGGCATTTAATTAGATTGTTTCCTTAAATTTAGGAGTTTGATTTGTTTTAGAATTACGAATTCAAAGAGTTTGATTTTTTTTTGGGATTAGGAATTGGGGGAGGGCTAGCCAAACCCTACAACATTTCTTTGGCCTTTTGGCTTGTAATTCATCATTATATTATTTTGAATGAATGAGAATTTTTTCTTCCAATCTTTTGAGAATTGAGTGCTAGCTTTAGTTAGTCTTAATTTTCACCAACCAACCCATTGGGATTTTTGTGTTGCTTTGAGGTAATCCTAGGTTCAATCACCCAACATGCCACAAACACGTGAGTGAAAGTGAGGCTTCCATCACAAGCCTGTGGGCATGTCTTGGGCGTGCCATGGCAAGGGCCATGGCATACTAGTGGGGTTGTCCTGTGCATGTCATGGCAGGGGCCATGGCATGCCTGTGGGGCTGTTGTGCTGCTATCAAGGCAAGTTAGCGACAGTGTCATGGTGCTGTCAAGGCTTGTCAACAATAGTGTTGAGGCCTTACCCGTGGGGCTGTCTAGACATGTCAGTAGTAGTGTCGAGGCATGGGCCATGGGGCTATCCAACCTTGTCAATGACAGTGTCAAGGCATCAGCCATGGGCCCTTCAAGGCTTGTCATGGCATGGTTGGCAGATTGGCCGTGGGCCACAAAACATGGGGTTCTGACACAATGGCGACTCCTCACGGGTTTCAAATTTGCAAATGGGAGGCTGAGGGACTGAGGGCTTGCAAATAGGAGGCTCACGGGTTTCACACCAAAGTCCTCGTTTCTGTCCATCGCGGTCCTATAGTTAGCTAAATGGAATGCCTACGTGGCATCCACCCATTGGGGGGTTGTTCTTTTTTGGGGGGGAAAAACCAGCACTACTGGGTAGAAGATTTTCTCTTTTTATTATAATGGTAACATTTGTCTGACTAACAAGGTAAACCGTCGTCGTTTTGCAGGACAGAACTATGTGAGACAAGAAGTGGTCCATCTCATATCCTTAACTACGAGCCTTGAACATGAAAGGGAATCTGAACCCTGTTGCTAAATGTCTGAGGGATGTGCTGTCTGACCTGTCTGCTTACACACATACTAAATCTCAATTATTAAGTGCTTGATGCCGATTTTTGGATTCCGCCATTCTTTCATTGTCACGTGGTGGATCAATCAATGTCACATAAAAAAAATGTCAAGAATAATGATAAATAAAACTTTTTCTAATGCAACCTGCTGCGAGCATTATGTTTGCTTTGGAGTTTTAGCTCTCAAAAATCTCCGGGGGAGATATTGTTTCATTAATGTATAAGAATTCTTCTAATTTTTCTGTTTAACTTGTAGAAAGAAAAGATCTTTTCAGCTGCACTAATTGTTAATCTTTATGTATTGATATGATAAACTATAAAATAAATAATAAAATCTATCCTTTTCCATCCAAGTTTTGTTGAACAAGTAATCATTTTCACATGATGATCTATATATGAAACGAAGACCCGAAACAATGTATTCAACTTGATGGCCCGATATTTTCTCAAAAAAAAAAAAAAAAAAAAAACTTGATGCCCTGATAGTCATATATAGCCGTCCCCACCAAAAATAGGAACTAATGGTTGAGATCGACAGCTGAAGATAAATGTCAAAGACCAAATTGCACGGCAACAAAAGGATAATCAAACGTCCACATAAAACGCAAGACTCTGGTACCACGTGTTAGAAATTGGAAGATGATGTATTGGTGGTTTAGGAATAATTAAAAAATGGTCTTGGAAAAGACTAATATTCAAAGGAAGACTACTGTTTTTTGTAGCACTTGGTGAAGTCTACAAATTCTCGCATGCTTCCAGGTTTTATCATTGGGGAGTGTCACTTTCTCCCACCATTTCTCTGTATAGAATTTTCTCTCCTTAATTTTCAACTCATTGAGCTGCTGTTAATTGACTCGAAGCCCCGGGACGGACTTAATTTCCCCAACTATGAATGGAAACCAAAGAATGTGCGGTCCAAGTGAGTGATTTTGAGATGTGCAGTCAGGTTTGTTTTTACATTTTAAAAAAAAAAAAGAAAAAAGAAAAGAATTAATCTTTGCATCATCCTACACACCACACACCATAACTTTTTTTATTTTTTTTTATTTTTTTCTCTTATTAAATGTGTATTATATGGATGAAGAATAAAAAATATAAATGTTTCAAGAAGAGTAAAATAAAAAAAATTAAAAAAAATTGAAAAAAAATAAAAAACACATTAGTGTGTGGTGTGTAGGATGATGCATAGCAATCCTCAAAAGAAAAAAGAGGCTGTGAAGTGGTAAAATATGAGCTACACATTGAATCATTCACTGAACAAAACATTTATAGCATGCACATCCAGTAATCGTCAAAGAAGCACATCCAGCTTAAAACAGGCGACATGTATAGCTCTAAATCAACAAATGCATTTTATTTTTTCTCCTTTTGTTTCTGTCCTGAAGAATAGTAAGTTCCAAACCTTTTTTACCCAGCTTAATGCATTGAATTTCCGACTGTACAAATTTCAAAAGAAACCTCTCCCCTTCTGCACCAAGTGATAATATCTACCGTGCTTCGAATGTTGAGTAGCTGATTCCATTTGCTGAAAAAGTTGCATTGTTGCTAGATGGAGAATCTGCAACCGATAAATCTGCATAGAAACCCGGCTGCCTTGGGATAGGCAATAAAATTTCACTGCTTAACATTAGAACCACAGAAGACATGTTTGGCCTATATTCAGGTCTTTGCTGCACACATAACAGACCCACTTGAATTAGTCTTAACACTTCAGATCTTGTGTGCGCATCACCTACTGATTCATCGATCAGTTCCATTGCTCTATCTACCATCCATAGTCTCCATGCCTGAAACAAATGAATATCCATATTTTTGTGAGTTGGATTTCCATTAATATGCCCACCTTGATCTATTACAATATACTATCTTGGACTATGGAGCTTTACTCTTATTATAAAGGTCCTGTTATCCAGGAATGCAATTCTTCATGCTTACATGTCCAAGAAGATTGAGGTGGTGGTCTGGATGGCGGAATCCCCTGTTCTTCTTCCCACTCAATATCTCCAATACTAAAACTCCAAAGCTAAAGACATCAGATTTTACAGAGTACTGCCCATGCACTGCATACTCAGGAGACATGTAGCCACTGCAAAATATTATGTAAGGACAAGGAAAATGAAGTTCATAAACAGTTAAAGGTCACCTATAAGAGAAGATTAACCTACTTACAATGTTCCAACAATCCTATGGGTCTTGGACACAATTTGATCTCCCCGAAATGATCTAGCCAGGCCAAAGTCCGAAATTTTTGGATTCATTTTCATATCTAGTAAGATATTGCTAGCTTTGAGATCTCTATGGATGACCCTCAGTCTAGAATCTTCATGAAGATAGAGAAGCCCTTTGGCAATGCCACCAATAATGTCGATGCGCTTACGCCAATCTAGTAATTTCCTCTTTGTCTGGTCTGTCCAAGTTCACCTTCATGTCAGTACAAACCTCGCTGAATTCTCAATAAAAATTTCATTAACTGAAGAATAACCAGACATGAATTTCCTGCTTTAGAAGGGTCAGAGCTCAAACCAAAAATAAAGGACTCCAAGCTTTTGTTAGGCATGTATTCGTAGATCAAAATTTTCTCATTTTCTTCCGTGCAACACCCTAGAAGCTTTACAAGATTGCGGTGCTGAAGTTTGGCAATTAATTTGACTTCATTTATGAACTCATTAGGGCCTTGTCCGGAATTCATTGAAAGCCTCTTCACAGCTATCACTTGCCCTTTTGGCAGTGTACCCTGAAAATCAATAGGTTAGGAAATGTGTTACCAAAAAATAAGCTACACATATGGTGAGGATATTTTTGGTCTACCTTATACACAGGTCCAAATCCACCTTCTCCCAGCTTGTTGTTGCTTGAAAAGTTATCAGTGGCATTAACTATGGCTGTCAAATCAATTATTGGTAACTCCATGTCTTCCTTCAGGCCTTCAATTTCACAATCTTTCTTATGTCTTCTTTTTGCCATTCCTGAAATATTGGGAACAGAATTGAGCCCCATTTTCTTGAACAAAAGAAATATTGAATGCAAGCGGCCAACCATCTAATCCGATGCATTTCTAAAGTTCAGAAGACTTTTATAGAAATTTCTTAGCCGTAGTAAAATATATAAACATACTATCATGCATCGGAAATAATCATTCAATTCCTTATAAATAGAGCTTTACCTTTGAAATTAGACTTCTTCTTCCGTATGTACGAGATCGCTCCGAGAGTTAGAATTCCATTGACTAATGCTACAACGCCAGCTATGATTCCTGCTCGTTTTATCTTGCTGGTGTTCCACTTTTTCTCATTATTTTCTGAAAACGAAGTTAAGAGTTTTTACTCAATCTGCATATATCTGACTATTGGTCAAAACTCGGCGATATAGTAGTCCGAGTTATTCTCCATTCATAGTAAAAGAGCAAAATTCTTTTTTTTTTTTTTTTTTTTTGGACTTTTTAGAAGGAAAAAAGAAGTAGAAAGTACCTAGTTCTGAACTGGCCATCTTTATGTATAGCTCTTGCCCACCCTGAGAGTACACAACAATGTCAATCAGTTCCCCGAACCAAAGCAAGCAGCCACTCCCTTTTCCCCTAATATCTAAATTGGAATATGCTGTGCAAGAGCAGTTTTTCAAGCACAATCCCTGGCATTCATCGAGGCTCAAAGTCGCATTAAACCAGGAAGAAGATGTGTCGGGCAATTTCAACCCCGTGTACTTGCGGAAGCCATTTCCAATATTGCATACCAATGGAGTCCTTCGAACACATCCATCAGACCAATCTACTGACTTCCAATCTTTGGGAGACTTGGGTAAGAATCCTTCCAAGCATGCACATGCAGGAGAGCGATCGTAATCGCAGGTAGCGAAGGCACCACAGAATGCATAATTTTGACACGCATCTGCCAGGGGTGCGTTGTAAAGCTCCCAACTGTGTGTTCGATCCACCCACATAAACCGCTGCGGAACGCCAGATGGGTTTATTATAGTTCTTGAAAAAACAGAAGTGTTCACGAGTTTGTACTCGAAATACACCTCGTTCCGATTCATCACGAATTCATACTCGAACACTGGATTCCAACTTGAGCCCCGATATCCCGTAAAACGAAGACCATTCCATGACCCTGGTCTAGCCGCTATTGTATTCCCCTTCATGTGAACCATTTGCGGAAACCCACGAGGATCTAACCTTAGTGAAAAGTCACCTCGAGCAGGATCTTCCGCGCTCTTCCAAGATGATATGACTCTATCTAGACCAGTTTCCAAGTTCCTTCCAAGCTTCATTTCCGGTAGGAATGTGTCACAAGGATAATCAAAACTCTGCCACAAATATCTCTCTGGGTCATCAACATTTCCATCTTTCACAACAAGATTTCCAGTATCCAAGAGCTGTGCAACAACTGGATTTTCTGCTGTTCTTGATGTATTAGTTGACCAAACAATATCATTAGTGCCATTGAGAAGGGCAAGAACTCCCTCATAGGTGACCGTTAAAACTCCGGAGTGATATTTAAGCGGAGTGTCTCTGTTAGCCACCCATACGACTGTCCCAGAAGATACCACGTACCATATTCCGACGTATCGGCTTTTTGAACTGCCTGGACTGAAAAATCCCATTTCAAATGTTCCACCGGCTGAAACTATTGTGTCGCCGTCTCTGATTGATCGACTTGAAGGAAGAGTGTCCAGCGTAATGGATGTTTCTAAGAGGGAGAACAATAGAGAGTATACAAAAAAATAGGTACAGGCTTCCATTGATTATCTAGTGGATTATCTCCTTCTGATTCGGAGAAAGTAATGCAGACAAGTAGAGATATATGGAGAGAACAGCACGTGGCCTCGTGTTAGGTAGAGTTTATTTTATCTGTCATCCTTAAAATCAGACAAAAACATGAAAGATCTTTTTCATGCATGATTCGCAAAATTATCTAAATTTATGAAATGAGAATTATTTATAACACGCAAATATCATTGACATTCATCAGAAAGACTTTCAGAATGAAAAGATATTGATCCTTAGCTCTTATAGTCCTCCCGAGGACTCTTCTTTGCAAACTTCCTTCTCCAGAGTGAGTTTCTCCCGTCCATTTTGAATCCCTGTAAATCTGTCAGATAGTCCACAAACAATAAGTACTGCAACACCTGCATTGAGGAACGCCTAAACTTGGCAATTAGCTGAGTTTTGCAGTTACAGGTGCTCCTATCCAAAGATTTCCCTGTAAATAATTAGTTGTAATCCAACCAAAAATAATCTTTGATAAAACCTCTGGTACCTTTCTCACTGAGCAGAGTAAATTTATATGGACTATCTATTATTTTGACGGGGGATTGGGATTACTTGTACACATAAACAAAGAAAAAAAATGTCTAATATCGGTATAGGAAACCAAGAAGTGTACCTTTTTTCAGCAAAAGCACCCATATGAACCTATAACATTAAGAAGAACATTGAAATTGTCATTACCTAAGATATATGATACGTGGCATTGTGTGAGTAACTTTGTTTGACAGCCAAAGATAAGATAAGAATTCGACAATCAACTCAACATGAGAGCAGCATGATGATTATAGCTTGATCACTACGGAAACCGACCAATCCCGTGCACGTTCCAACATCTAGATCATCATTTTCTCTGCTCGTTTACTTTGGGGGCATGCGGAAGGAAGCAACAGACGAGTTCTCTTTTCCCTCAGTTACCGTCTGCCAGCGAAATAGCCAGCGCCGTCTGCGAATCGAGAAGCTAGGAGGGAGACGATACCTCGCGGCAGAACTATGTTTTGAGAATGATATAGGAAGGAGGCAGACGAAACCTTCCGGCCGAACGAGACGATACCTTGCGGCGGCCACTTATGGCTGCACAGCAGGCCCTGCCGGCGACGACGATACCGACGGGAGCCTCCCAGAACTGTCGTAGCTATGCCGAGACCCTTAAGCCGACGTGGCCCATCGATCGGGATCCCCATGAGAACTCCATCTCGGGCTCACGGCGCCCCGGCATTGCTCTTCACGGAGAATGAGTTATTGAAGGCAGAGAAGTGCTTTAGCCATACCTTGGTCCTAAAATTCCTGTGGAGTCGTCCATCCCTTGATCTCATCAAACTACATGTGAGATCAAACTACATGTATACAAAAGATGGGGACTCTGAGATTCCAACGATTGGCATCCTTGATCAGAAGAACACTATAGTAAAGTTGACAAACGAAGAGGATTTTTTGGCACGGCAGGCAAGGGAGATGGAAGGTTATTCTTACAGAATGCTTCGTTGGACGGCAGACTTCAACTGCAAGGAGGAATCGCCCCTAGCCCCCACGTGGATATATCTCCCAGCTTTGCCTGTACACATGTTTAATATTGATTTTTTACCTATATTTGCAGGCTCATCGGGAAAAATCCTAAAAGCTGATAATGCAATATAACACTCTCTAGACCGAGTTGTACTGCTAGAATTTGTGTTGAGATGGATACTTCTAAACCCCTGTTAGAGATTGGCGTGTCTGAATTAAAGGGTTTTTGGCAACAAATGGTATACGAAAAAGTCCCCTTGTTGTGTAAAAAATAATTGTGGACAGCAGGGTCATTTAAAAAATAATTGTAGGGTGATGAGAAAGGGGAAGAACCTGGAAGTGATAGAAGGGAATGGGGGAAAACATCATGATGGAGAAACCAGAAAAGAGAAAAGGTTTATGGTCCAGTGGGGACAAAATTGGGCAAAATTCATCACAAACCAGTTTGAGTCTCTAACTGACTTGGAAGAGGAGAAAGGATTATTTCAGCCCTTGAGCAAGCAAAAAGACTGAGTCAGATTTTGACAAGCCTTTAATCTTGTTGAGGAGGGAGATGAGAAGGAAAAAATCAAAGCCTCTGAGCTTGGCCTAACAACCTGTATTATTGATTATGGTTCCAAACATTCTAGTGTAGAACGTGAGGGGTATTGGCCTAACAACATTCTAGCTATGGTGGGAAAGTTAAAAGGTAGTCATCAAAAATTGTTTCTTTCTCTAAGGTTGATAAAGTTGCAAATAAACTTAATTTTACTTCATGTTTCTCCAATGAAGACAAACAAGGGAAGGTGTGGATATTCTGGGAAGAGGTAGACTTCATGCCAATTCAAATGAACTCACAATCTATTTCAGGTTTGGTTGGATATTAAAACAGTGTCTTCACTCTTTTAGTTATATGTGCAAAGTGTGGATTCATGGAGAGAAGAGTCTTATGGGAGGAGCTAAAAGATTTAAACATTGGTGACAGGCCATGGATAGTGAGTGGGGATTTCAATAAAATTTGAAATGATGATGAGAAGCTACTAGGTGTCCCTAAACTTGCTGCTGCTAAAGCTGATTTTAATGGTTTTATTGAAGAATGTGGATTGTTGGAAGTACCATGTGAGGGTTCTAAATGCACACAGTGCAATTACCAAGAGGGTAATGGTAGAATATGGGCGAAGCTGGACAGAACTGTGGTGAATCCATACATGCTGCAAATGGAGGGGCAATTGCCTTAAAAGTTACTCCTCGAGTTTGCCCTGACCATAGACCCATGCTGAGATCAAAGGGCCCTAAGTTTGTCAAATACAGTCCTCCTATTTTCAGGTTTCTAAGAATGTGGTGTCTCCATGAGGATTTTAAAAAGGTTGTGTGAAAAATTTGGAACCAAGACAAGTATGGTACTGGCATGGTAAAACTAATGCTAAAATTGAAGAGGATCAAGGGAGCCCTTAAAAAATGGAACAAGGAAATGTTTGGGCATGTGGAAGAAAGAAAAGTAAGGCTTGAAAATCAAATCATGGAGCTTGAAGCAAACATTTGCTCCAACCTGTTTTCGAACAGGAAAAGGAACTCAAGGAAAAAATAGCTGAACTTGACAAGTACATCCTCCAAGAAGTGGTATTGCTTAAACAGAAATTCTGGGACAAATGGCTAAAAGAAGGCGAAGCTAAAACGATATTTTTTCATCCTACAGTACAACAAAGAATGGAGAAAGCTACAATCAGCAAAATGATCCTTAAAGATGGGACTGCGTTGAACTTCGCCCTGCAGATACATGATGCAACAGTCTCACACTTTCAAGATCTTTTAACTTCAAGTGCCACTGCACAAGAGACTAACCTTGAGAATGTAATTAGCCTAGTAGTGACAGAGGAGGAAAATGCGAACCTGATTAGGTAGACTAATGCAGATGAAGTAATGGAAGCCTTGAAAGAAATCTTAACAGATAGCAGCTCGGGCCCTAATGGGTTTGGATCCAGATTCTTTCGATATTGCTAATAAAGGAAGACGTGGTTGAGGCAACAAATGAGTTTTCAGGGGTGTTCCTATCGCTAGGTTTTTCACAACTTTCTTTATTGTGTTTCATACCAAAGAAGACAACCCTAGAAACTTCTCAAAGTTCAGGCCAATCAGCTTGTGCACTGTAATATACGAATTGTTTACAAAAATCATGGTCAATAGACTGACCTCTATCCTTGAAAGGGTTATATCTAAAGAACAAGGAACCTCTTTCAAAGGTAGAAGCATCAATGAAAATATTTTCCTGGCTTAAGAGATGATTCATAGTCTGAACAAGAAAGTAAGAAGGGGAAACGTCATGGTTAATGTGGATATGGTGCAAGAATATGACAGAGTAGAATGAGTAAAGTATTGGAAGCATTTGGTTTTTCAAATGCCTGGAGAACTCTATTAGCTAACTGTTATACAACCCCATGCTTTTCCATTGCCATGAATGGCACATTCAGGGATTTCTTTAAATTTTCGAGGGGGCTCAGACAAGGAAATCCCCTATCTCCCTACTTGTTTATCATTGCCGAATAAGTCCTTTCAAGAATTATCACAAAGGTTGTGGAGGCTGGGAAAATTGTGCATGTCCAAGGGATTAGAGGCTGTTCCATAATTTCACACTTGATCTATGCTGATGATCTAGTGATTTTCCTTAATGGTTCCAAATCTTCATTGAAAGAATTGGCTGAGGTGCTCAAGTATGATGAAGAGCCAGGTCAGTGCGTTAATAAAGATAAGTCAGCAGTATTTTTGGATTCTCATAGTTCTGGTGCTAGGAGATCCTTTGGGTTGAGAACTTTGGGTTACAAAAAAGGAAAATTCCCTTGCAGATATCTGGGAGGCCCATTGCTCACCAGTAAACTAGCTGGCTGGAAGGCTCATTTGTTGTCTAATAAGGGAATTTTGTCCTAATAAAGCACGTGCTATCGAGTATGCCTATTCATATCCTCTACATTTTAGAAATCCCAAAATCAGTTTTGAACATCATAAACAGATAGATAGTTAATTTTTTCTGGGAAGACACAATCAGGAAGATAAAAAAAAAAGGGTTGCATGGGCTAAGATTTGCAAACCAGTTGATGAGGGGTCCGGGCATAGGAGACATAGAATAAATGAAGAAAGCCTTGCATATAAGATTTACCTGGAAGCTCTTATTTGGGAAGTCCCTTTGGTCAGGTTTCTTGAGATCAAAGTATACAATTTCTAGACTTCACACACCTGAACAGGAAGTAAGAAAAGGCTCAAGGTTTTAGTGAGCTATTGCAGAGTATATCCCAAAAGTCATAAAAAACACAGAATGGATTGCGAGGCATGGTAACATTCCTTTCTTGTATTATAATTGGTCAGGACTTAAAAGTGGAGACTATTACTGGACCTCATATAATGGTTAAAGATGCCTTGACTCGTCAAGGTTGGAATGGGCAACTCCTTCAGGATCTCCTACCAGCACAAATAGTATCATCTTTATTGGGAAACACAATATGGATTAGAGATGGGGAAGACACACCTGCATGGAAAATTTCTTCTGATAGGAACTTTTCTATCTCAACAGCCTGAGATTTCATTCGGAATCATAAGCAGCAAGTAGGTATGGAATAAGTGTATTCCAAGCAAGGTTTCTATCCTTGTGTGGAAGTGCTTTCATAAGGGCTCCCTTTTGATACAAACAACCAGAACTTTCATATACACTTAGCGTTCAGGTGTGACTGTTGCCAAACTCCTGCAATAGAATCCTTAGACCATATTCTTTGTATTGGGCAGCTTGATAGCTATGTTTGGAATCATTTTGGAACCCAGTTGGGGATGAGATGTATGGAGAATCAGGGGTGGAATGAAAAGTGTATGCTATGATATCAAAAAGCTCATAAGCACTCTCAATTGGGCATTATCATTGGTCTACTACATTCTCTAATTAGCTGGAACCTATGGGTTAGTAGATGTTAGGCTCAGATGGAAGGAAAAAAATAGAGAAGAATGTGGCCCGTCATCAGATCAAGCAAATGATCCATGAAACTACAGAGAAGATGACTTGGTTAAAAAGGTTATAGCCTTGGGCTGAACTCTTACCAAACAATCTGGGACTGCCAATTTTCCCCACCAAAGTCAATAAAGTTGTAAGTGTGATTTGGAAGAAACCAACAAAAGGGAGGAAACTAAAGTTAAACGTAGATGGAAGTAGCTGAGGAAACCCGAGGCAGTGTGGTGGAGGCTGTATAATTAGAGATGACAAAGGATCGTTTATTGCCACATTCTCAACCTTTCATGGAGTGGGAACTAACACACAAGCATAGATAAATGCCTTACTTGATGACTTAAATTTGTGCATATATCTACACGTCGGTTAACTGGAAGTTGAAACAGATTCCTTATTGGCTACAAATTGGATGAAGGAGAAACATAAGATCCCCGAAAGTCAAAGAACCATGGGAAAGGATAACAGAGAGATGGAGTCTCTTCACATTGAGAAACAAACTAGGTTGCAGATTGGTTAGCTAAGAATGGAGCACGGGGGGAGTAACGGAGGAGTACCACAACTTTCACTCAGCTCCTGAAGAAGTGAGAGGTCTAATAAACATGGATCAGGCTGGATTTCCCTACACTTCAAGTTCGCTAAAGTTTGGATTTGTTTGTACCCTTCTCTTACTTTTTGCTATAGGACACAAATCAATTTTATGATGCCTTGATTTTGGATGGTTTCATTTGTAACTGCCAAGGTGACCTTAGAGAGAATGTTGTTACTAGGGGTGCTACCAGCCCCATAAGTAGCCCTCTTCCCACCCCCCACCCCTGTAGCCCCATAAGTAGCCCTCTTCCCACATGGGCGGGGGGTGGGTGGGATTTTTCCCCTTGGCAACTGCCAAACTGATCCATAACCTATTTTTGGGTTATTTTGAGCCCAAAAATTAACTAAAACTGCTTAGAGTAAAAAATACAAATAATTTATAATTATATGCTATAAAGTTGCAACTAATAATTATAACTAAGCTATTACAATAATACAAATTAAACTAAAATTATTAAAAATTTACAAATTCATCTAAAACATATTACAAGTTGTCACATGATTTAAATAAATAATGATAACATAATTAACTATTACGGGAGATAAAATTCTAACAAGATTACAATTAACGCAAAAATATCATCTCAATTTTTGAGTTGACTTTGACATTGGAATTTGGGGTGATCATGGTGGTGAAAAATCAGTGAGCTGTGCTGTGAGACTGTAAGATTATAAAACCTGAAACATTAATAGGAAACAAATTAGAGTTACAAACAAGAAACAAAAATAATTAATACAGACATATATTATAAATGTAAAATTTTCAAAAATTAAATGTACTAACCAAGACGAGATTAGGATGAAGATGAAAATGAGATCATTGGGTCCTTGAGATTAGGATTGAGCATATGACAGTGAGATTATAAAAGCTAAAAACAAAATACAAGAAAAACAATTAGAATTATCCAAAATCATATAAATACAAAAAATAATTAAGGGAAAAATTGTATAAACTAATGACAAATGGCAATGGTGGGTCCAATAGACACAAAGTTATATTACAGTGGATGTAAACGTCATTTCATGTATCGCTACAACAATAAAATTTGAAATTAATACCAGCTAAATGAATATAAATAAATTAAAATAACAAAATGAAATCCACCACTCCCATCCGCCATTTTTTTAAGTCCAATCTTTAATCTAGATTGACTCTTCTCTTATAAAGATTTAATATTGGAATCTTTTTGTATTGTTCTTCTAAGTGGACCTTTAATTTGAATGTACTATGTCTCTTATAGTGACATCCATACACTTTACCATAATAGCTACACTTAGCTTGTCACCACCCCTCTAATTTGGTGAAATGAGTCCAAATTATTGAAACTGGTTTCTTGCTTTGTGGGGGCAAAGGGTAGCGATAGGGTCCGTAGGGTTAGTGGCAAGTGTAGAGGTAAAAGAGCTAGCACTAAAATCTGACTGAGCAGCCATTCCCCAAAACCCACAAAAATCTGAAATGAAGCAAAGATCATAGAAACAATTAAAACCATGCACAAATCACCCAAAACAGAACGGGGTTTCAGATTGAAACCCTTTGATATCCCTAAATTAATTTAGGGTTTCATATTGAAACCCTAAACTAATTTAGGGTTTCCATCCGAAACTCTAAAGTCATAATTTCACATGCACAATTTTTATTTTACAAACAACAATCAATAACCAAACCAATATCCACACTCCACAACACACAATTCACAATCTCATCTCCAACTCCTCAATTTAATCCCATCCTCCATAACTCAACAAAAATAAAAATAAAAAAATGAAAAAACAAGTACATTTTACTCCAAATAGGAAACATACCTTCGGCGATGGACAAGTGTGCGACAGAGATGGCAATGAACGGAGACAGTGACGGGCTGACGGCATGCGACGGATGGATCGTGAGAGAGAAAGGGGCTAGGGTTTCACAGAGATGAGAGAAGGAGATCTGATTCAGGGTACTGAGGGTGGGAAGGGGTCGCATGGGGGTGGGTTTGGGTTAACATCACTAATCAAAACGACGTCGTTTTGTCTATTCCAAAACGGCATCGTTTTGATATATGGAAGTTTTTTTTAACATCACTAATCAAAATAGTGCCATTTTGTCTATCCCAAAATGGCATCATTTTGATATATGGGGGGTTTTTTTTAACATCACTAATCAAAACAATGCAATTTTGTCTATCCCAAAACGGCATCGTTTTGATATATGGGTTTTTTTTTTTTATAATATATATATTTATATATGTAAGTAGGGGGCCAGATGTGGTGCAAAATTCTGGTAGGGTGCAGGACCCCTCTACACACCCCCAATTTTACAACTCCATGGGTTTTGGTTTTAATGTTACTGCAAAAGAATCCTTAGTTGTAATCAAAGTATTCCTCCTCCATAAGTGAAGGTCCTTTAATAAATTACGGGTTGTCGTCCTCTTTGCCAAAAATGAAAAAGCATCAATCAAATAGGATCAAAATAATCCAACAATATCTAATTGCAAAAACTCCTCTGCGAACCTAGAATAAGATTGAAGTATACTAACAATGTCATCACCCTAGAGAGGGGGGAAACTACAACAAAGTTGAAACACCAAGGTTAGAATTTAGCGATGAGGTGTAATGATGTGTTTCTTGACAGAGTAGTGTGGGAAAACTCAGAAGGTTTTATTTTGGGATGATCATAAAAAGAATAACAATACAAAAAAATACACAATTTATTATGGGTTGGGATGAAGTAGATCAGTTTTCATAACAAAGATTGTCTATGGTTAATATTTAAAATAATAATTAAAGTATTTTGTATTTAAGTAATGTTTGAGAATGAAATATCTGAAAATACTTGAGAGCAGTTGTGTTACCAAACGGACCATGTCTGAAGAAGAATCCTCTATCTCAACTAACAACATGAGTACGGTATAAAATCCTTGCTCTAAATCAAGAAATGTATTTAATTGAATACGGCCTGCCTCTAGAAAAAACCCAGACCCTCTCTCTCTAGAAAACACCTTTCGAATCCAGCTAGAGGGGGTGGGAGCTTCAGCTCCCTTCCCCCTCTCTCCTCCCTCCCTCCCCTCTCATCTGTATAGTTAGTTTTGTGTGTTTTCTTGTGTTTTTTCAGAGCTTTCAAAGGGAGAAGCGCCGATCTAGGAACTACCGGCCACCACAGGCCCGAACGCGCCACGCCATGATGTTGCCGAGCCGCCGATCTACAAGACCACCGAACACTGCGTCAAACGGAGCGGCGAGTGGCCCGCACGCGCGGGTTGAAGGTCCCCGAGTTCTCAGGCGCGTGGTCATCACGCGCCACCGGAGAACCCTCTGACGTCGCCACGCGCGGTGTTTCTGGCGTCTGCAAGTCGGTTTCTTCCAAGATCGCTCAGCGGTTCTCCGTCCAGTTAGGCGCGTGGGCTGCACGCGCCACAGCAGCTCCTTTTGTGCACTGCTTATGTAGTCTGCTGCTATGTAGTGCACGTGCCAGTGCTTTTGTTTGTTTTTGTTTGTATTTTCTTTGTGCAAGGTTGTTTTAGATTAATAAAAATCTAAAAAATTTGTCCTCCCTCCGCGTTGTCGAATGGTGGGGTTTGGTGTCCCCTACCCTGCTTTGTCAGGGTATAGGGGTTGTGTAACCTCTGTCGTGTACAGAGGGGTATTTTCTCTAAGACTTAGGTCTTTAGAGTTCTACCGTCTGGACTAGACCTTGTCAGACACCTAGGTGTACTGAGGTGCTTTTAACGATTGTAATTGGCTTGTTCTCAAGTCACATTTGTATGTCCTATCTTAATGAAGGATGAAGATCCACTTTTATCAAAAAAAAAAAAAAAATGTATTTAATTATCAAAAAAATCAAGAAATGTATTTATCTTTTCTCCTTTTGTTCTGATTGTACAAATTTCAAAAGAAACCTATCCCCCTTTGCACGAAGTGATAGTATCTAACGTGCTTCGAATGTTGAGATGCTGATTCCATTTGCTGAATAAGTTGCATTGTTGGTAGATGGAGAATCTGCTAACGATAAATCTGCATAGAAACCCGGCTGCCTTGGGATAGGCAATAAAACTTCACTGCTTAACATTAGAACCACAGAAGACATGTTTGGTCTATCTTCAGGTCTTTGCTGCACACATAACAGACCCACTTGAATTAGTCTTAACACTTCAGATCGTGTGTGTGCATCACCTACTGGTTCATCGATCAGTTCCATTGCTCTATCTACAATCCATAGTCTCCATGCCTGAAACAAATTAAAAACCATATTTTTGTGAGTTGGGTTTCCATTAAATATGCACATCTTGATCTATTACAATATATTATCTTGGAGTGTGGAGCTTGCCCCGTTTGGTTTCACAAATGGTGTCAAGTCATCTCATCCAATCTCATCTTATCTCAACATCCAAACACCATTGTTAGAATATAATTTTTTAATATAATTTTTATTTTATGATTTGAAAATGTTGAATTATTTTTTGTGTTTTATTTGGAAGTTTGGAAAAATTGTAATGATTAGATGAAAAATATGAAAATTTAAAAATTTGTAATGATTAGAATATAATTAAAAAATTATATTCTAACAAAAATAACTCAAATTATCTCACTACTATTCACAAGCTTTGTCACTATTATTCACATATTTCTCATATCATCTCATTCGTGTAACCAAGAGAGGCTACTCTTATTATGAAGGTCCTGTTATCCATTCCCGCATTATATTACTACACAGAGTAACATAATATGTCAGTAAGTCGAAGTTATTAAATGCAAAATAATTATATCTAATTAAGTCAGTAATTAGAACTTCCACGAAATAACACTAGCTACCAAAGGCGATCCTCCATAACTTGCTAAAAACACGTAAAAAACAGGAGATAGAGTTGCTAATATGGACGCTAATTAGAAATTTTATTTATTATTATCTTAGTTAGACATAATATTTTGCACCTAACAAAATATAGTTTTGCAAGCACAAATTTTTCTCTTATTAATTCCTATTCTCCATTACCGCGGGTGACTTATTAATATTATAAGAGCATCATATTACAAAGGTGTCTCATGGCATTGGCAGTGAAAGGAACAACAGTGTTAATAACAGGTTTTGTTTAAAAATATAAATCAGTAGAATGCCATTCTACATGCTTACATGTCCAAGAAGATTGAGGTGATGGTCTGGATGGCAGAATCCCCTGTTCTTCTTCCCACTCAATATCTCCAATACCAAAACTCCAAAGCTAAAGACATCAGATTTCACAGAGTACTGCCCATGCACTGCATACTCGGGAGACATGTAGCCACTGCAAAATATTATGTAAGGACAAGGAAAATGAAGTTCATAAACACTTCAAGGTTATCTATAAGAGAAGATTAAACGTACTTACTATGTTCCAACAATCCTATGGGTCTTGGACACAATTTGATCTCCCTGAAATGATCTAGCCAGGCCAAAGTCCGAAATTTTCGGATTCATTTTAATATCTAGTAAGATATTGCTAGCTTTCAGATCTCTATGGATGACCCTCAGTCTAGAATCTTCGTGAAGATAGAGAAGACCTTTGGCAATGCCACTAATAATGTCGATGCGATTACGCCAATCTAATAATTTGCTCTTTGTCTGTTCTGTCCAAGTTCAGCTTCATGTTAGTACAAACCTTGCTGAATTCTCAATAAAAATTTCATGAACTAAAGAAGATAACCAAACAAGAATTTCCTGCTTTCGAAGGGTCAGAGCTCAAACCAAAAATAAAGGACTCCAAGCTTTTGTTAGGCATGTATTCGTAAATCAAAATTTTCTCATTTTCTTCTGTGCAACACCCTAGGAGCTTTACAAGATTGCGGTGTTGGAGTTTAGCAATTAATTTGACTTCATTTATGAACTCCTTAGGTCCTTGTCCGGAATTCGTTGAAAGCCTCTTCACTGCTATCACTTGCCCCTCTGGCAGTGTACCCTGAGAATCAAGAGGTTAGGAAATGTGTTCCAAAAAATAAACTACACATTTTTGGTCTACCTTATACACAGGTCCAAATCCACCTTCTCCCAGCTTGTTGTTGCTTGAAAAGTTATTAGTGGCATTAGCTATGGCTGTCAAATCAATTATTGGTAACTCCATGTCTTCCTTCAGGCCTTCATTTTCACAATCTTTCTCCTGTCTTCTCTTTGCCATTCCTGGAATATTAGGAACTGAATTGGGCACGATTTTCTTGAAAAGAAGAACTATTGAATGCAAGCGGCCAACCATCTACTTAGATACATTTCTAAGGTAAGAACTATAGAAATTTCTTAGCCTTAAAAATATAGCTTTACCTTTGAAACTAGACTTCTTCTTCCGTATGTATAAGATCACTCCAAGTGTTAGAATTCCATTGACTAATACTACAGCGCCGGCTATGATTCCTGCTCGTTTTATCTTGCTGGTGTTCCCCCTTTTTCCATTATTTTCTGAAAACGAAGTTAGAGTACTACTCAATCTGCATATATCTGACTACTGATCACAACACGTACAAGAGCGATATGGTTGTCCGAGTTATCCTCTATTCATTGTAAAAGAGCAAAATTCAGAGCAATTTTTTAATTTTTTAGAAGGAAAATAGAAGTAAAAAGTACCTAGTTCTGAACTGGCCATCTTTATGTATAGCTCTTGCCCACCCGGAGAGTACACAACAATGTCACTCAGTTTCCCGAACCAAAGCAAGCAGCCACTTCCTTTTCCCCTAATATCTAAATTGGAATATGCTGTGCAAGAGCAGTTTTTCAAGCACAATCCCTGGCATTCATCGAGGCTCAAGGTCGCATTAAACCAGGAAGAAGATGTGTCGGGCAATTTCAACCCCGTGTACTTGCGGAAGCCATCTCTAATATTGCATACCAATGGAGTCCTTCGAACACATCCATCAGACCAATCTACTGATTTCCAATCTTTTGGAGACTTGGGTAAGAATCCTTCCAAGCATGCACATGCAGGAGAGTTATCGGTATCGCAGGCAGCATATGCACCACAGAATGCATATCTTTGACACTCATTTGCCTGGGATGTGAATGCAAGCTCCCAACTTCGTGTTCGATCCATCCACATAAACCGCTGCGAAACGCCTGATGGGTTTATTATATATCTTGAAAAAACAGAAGTGTTTACTAGTTTGAACTTGTAATACACCTCGTTCTGATTCATCACGAATTCATACACGAACACTGGATTCCGATTTAAGCCCGGATATCCCGTAAAATGAAGACCATTCCATGACCCTGAGCTAGCCTTTATCATATTTCCCTTCATCAGAACTATTTGCGGAAGCCCACGAGGATCTAACCTTACTGAAAAATCACCTCGAGCAGGATCTTCCGTGCTCTTCCAAGATGATATGACTCTATCTAGACCAGTTTCCAAGTTCCTTCCAAGCTTCATTTCCGGTAGTAATGTGTCACAAGGATAATCAAAACTCTGCCACAAATATCTCTCTGGGTCATCAACTTTTCCATCTTTCACAACAAGATTTCCAGTATCCAGGAGCTGTGCGACTGGATTAATTTCTGCTGTTCTTGATGTATTAGTTGACCAAACAACATTATTTGTGCTATTGAGAAGGGCAAGAACTCCTTCATCGGTGACCGTTAAAACTCCGGAGTGATCGTTAAGCGGAGTGTCTCTGTTAGCCACCCATACCACTGTCCCAGAAGATATCGCGTACCATATTCCGACGTATCGGCTTTTTGAACTGCCTGGGCTGAAAAATCCCATTTCAAATGTTCCACCGGCTGAAACTAATGTGTCGCCGTCTCTGATTGATTGACTGGAAGGAAGAGTGTCCAGCGTAATGGATGTTTCTAAGAGGGAGAACAGTAGACAGAACACAAAAAAAAAGGTACAGGCTTCGGCCATTGGTTTTTAGTTTAATGGTTTATCTCATTCTGTTTGGAAGAAAGTATTGTGTCTGTATGGTAAATGCAGACAAGAAGAGATATATGGAGAGAATGGCAAGTTGCTTCTAAGTTCAATGAATGCACATCTTAGCTTTCGTCATTGACTTTTCTTTCCTGATTTTTGGTTTGGGTGGACTATCCTGCCGCCCCACCAGCGGTAAGCGTACCGCCCAGCATTATTTATTTATTTTTATTATTATTATTATTTTATATTTATTTAATATATTTAAAAAATTTTTAAAACTAAAAATAAATTTTAATACACTTAAAATTAATTCTTTAATCATTAAATAAAAAATAAAAAATAAAATTTTTTATCGAAGTGAGTCTTGCTAGGAACGGCCCCGGTTCGTTAGTGCGCAGATGTGACAAATCCTCTTTTTGACTACCAAAATAATTAGCCAAGATCCTTTCCACCATAAATCTCGGCACGTCAGTTTAACACCAAGACTTACTGAACAGAACTATAAGGCTGATTTGGTTGTTAAGTTGAATTAAAATGATTTGAATTTTTTATGAATGATAAAGAATTGAGTTGATGAAGTAAATTTTATGAAATCTATTTAAGAAAAGTTTAGATGTATTTTAAATATTAAAATGAATTTAGATATCTTTATGAGAATTTGATAAAGATTGTGAGTCATGCATGTAAAGAAATGTTAAATTAAAAAAAATTATAGATTTCACGTATAAAGATGTTTTGAGTTGAGATGAATTTAATAATTTAAGAGTTAGATATTTGAATATTAGACTCGACTTAAAATTAAACTGAACTAAATTGATCTTAATACAGTCTGACAACTAAACAGGGCCTAAATGGACTCAATGAGTCACATCCCATTACAAATAGTAACCCACAACAATAGCTAAGCCACTAAGCAAACCTATGGTACGTGACAATATTTTATTAGATTTTGAGAAAGAAATGAAAAAATTTAATAAAATTATTATAAAATTATTTGATAATAATTTTTTATAATAATTTTTTAATATTATTTTTATTTTAAAATTTTAAACAATTTATTTTTTATTGTATTTTGTTTAGAAGTTTTGAAAAATTCTAATAATTAGGTAATAATTAGATAAAAAGGTTGAAGATTTAAAATTGAAAAGTATTTTATATTTGACTAATATTTGAAAAGAAAATATTTGATAATATTTGAAAATACCTAAGGATAGTTGTATTCCCAAATATTTGATAAATTTTCTAATAGAATCGATATACACCGGTTTTGAAAATTTAAAAACCTATACCGACAGATTTAACATCAAAAATGGAACTTTCCATTTTTCTTCTTTACCATTTACATGAATGACACTACATAAGTTTAGTATTATAATATTGTCAACACTAAATTTAATTGTTAAAACTAAGTATTTATTATTAACAATTAATAATTTATTAGTGTCTAACTTATTAGTGAGATTAATTTATTAGTTCTAAGATTAATAGACATGAATAATAAGATTAAAATTTATGTTATATTAATTAGCAATTTAACATATAATAAATATAATCTAATATAATCTAATAATTTATATATAATATAAAAATTATGAAAACCGGTACCGAATCGGTATAGGATTTGTTTCGATGCTTAAGAATCGATACGAGACCGAATCAATTACGGACTGAACTGAACCCATCGGTTCAATTGATTTTTTTATTTTTTTTTTTACACCCCTAGGTGTCTCTGTCTGCTATCGTTGTGATTATTTTATTTCTTTTTTACAGTTGTTCTCTGGTCCGTGAAGCTACTACTGCCGATGTGAAGAAGATGATGCCGCCAACATGAGGAAGATGAGGCCGTCATGAACAAGTTGACGCCGTGAAAAAGTTGCTGCCACTGTGACCACGACGATTCTGTCATGAAGAAGGTGCTCTTTCATTTCAATCAAGTTCAAAACTAGATTAGTTTGATTTCAATTAAGTTCTTTTGAAACCCCCTCCGTACGTTCATTTAAACCCCAACTCTAATCACATTGTGTATGATGCAAGGCTTTTTAATGATAAATATTGCGGTTTTTTAATAGCTAGCAATTTGATTAAGACCAGGCCAAAATTTCATAGAACAAAAGTCACAAAAAATAGTGCAGCTAGATGAATGTGGCGTGCTTAAAATGCAAGGAGATTGGGCTCCATTGATTTGCTCATTTCTAGGGTTTTAGTGTTTGCTCATATAATTAAACTTGCCTTTTTACATTAATGTGATGTAGGTTAATTAGTCAATATGTCAATTTTTGTGAGCACAAATAAACAATGTCTTTGAGCTGTCACAACTTATTATTGTTTCTTTTGTGTGATAATTTCAAGAGTTTTGTAAAATCACGCCATTCGATGGGAAAAGGAAAAGATTACATTAGACCTTTCAATCTCGAGTCTTCAACTCAAGTATACTCTTCTTGAAGAGAATTTATGTTATTGATTATTATAAATTAAATTCCTCCCCTTTAAAAGTGTTAGTTTGTGGTTATAAATTGCTTATATTTGAAAGTACCAGATATATCAAACACAACTCATCCAAATTATTCAAGCTACATGCATGTTCATAATCAAACTTATATATTTGAATTTATTTATGTCTAATTGGCTATTTTTTTTCATTTTCTATTAGGCCTAATATGGGGCAATGCCACCTGGATTCTTTCCTCATTTCAACCCTTGTCACCCATGGGTAAGTCACGTTGTGCGAGGTAGAGGTAGGCCACCACCGAAGCGAAGAGTGCCTACAATAGAAAAGGTTGCCAGGAGGTTGAATGTGGGAAACAAGAAGGCAAGGGGCACCAGTGGTGTAAATAAAAGAAAAAAAAGAAAAGCAAATTATACTTGATTACTTATTCATATGAATAGTAGTCGCTTATTCATTTATGAAGAAATTTGTATTCAACGATCCTTATTGATAGCAATTAATATAAAGTATTCATTGTGCATTTATTTCTTCAAATATAGCCATGTGAAACAACAAATAGAGCTGGAATGGAAGAATATTTGATTCCAAGCAGCTATCTTGCAACAAGGTTATATGATAGGAACACAACACAGTGTCATAATTCAGATTTATATTTGCAACCAAACATTTTTGAATTTGCTTGTTATTGTGTTATTTAACAATGTATATCATTCATGGCTGATGCACAACATGAGAGACAGAAGTCTTGAAAATTGAAGACATTAAGAAAAGTATGCATTGCAATGATTATGGAAAAGTTTAAATGTATCACTTCATTATTGGTTGAATTTAAGGTATTGATGGAACATGTAAATTGCTTGATAGTCATTTGGAAAGTTGTTGTGTTTTGTAAAATGGTCATGATGCTGCAGACCGATGCTCATGCTTTGGCATATTCCAAATTAATGATGCAGACCAATGCTAATGAATTCCAAATTAGTACTAAGGATTACAAAGTATTCATGATGGAACATGTTTTGCTTGATAATCATTTGACGTGGTTGCAAACCGGTGCTTATGCTTTGCTAAAGTTTAGATTTTTTTTTTTTTTAGTCTTGGTTTTTTGCTTATTTTCATTAGTACAATTGATTTGTTTTTTTTTTATGACAAACAAACTTTATTGATCAAAGCCAATTACAAATGATTATCAGTCCAAATGACTTGGAAAATAAAATTTGGGTAAGAATCCCACCAAACATTAATATCCTCTACATTTCAAGCATATATAATAAGTTTATGAGCTCAGGGGGGGACACTAGACTCTTAACGGTTTTGTAGTGGGAGACAGGTGATACGTAGCTGGTGTGCAATGGATAGTATGATGTTCATGGTGGTTGCAGCAGGAGGAAAGGTATGGTGACAGCGTTGGTACATGGAAATGTGGTGGCGGAACGATAAAGGTCAGAGAAAACTGGAGGAGTGACCAAAGAAGGAGAAGGGTGAAAGAAAATGAATGAGGTAGAGGCGAAGTGGGAGAGGTTCTGTTTGACGGAGGAGGAAGGGGAAGTAATAGCCATTGATGAATTAGTTATAGAGGAAATACAATACAAAGAGGAGTGTAGTTTAGTTGGGAAGGTTTGTATAGAGCGAAGCATTAGGAAGGAAGTGCTGGAGGCAACAATGATGAAAGTTTGGAGGATCAGTAAGCCAGAAAAGTTTGCTGAGGTGGGGAATAATGTTTTTACTTTGACTTTTACAAATCATGCAGATAAGCAAAGGGTATGGAGTGGAAGACCGTGGTTGTTTGATTCTCACCTGCTTGCATTGAAAGTATTTGAGGAATTCACACCACCTCAAAGTCTGAAGTTCGAGCGGGAGAGTTTATAGGTCCAAATGCATGATATGCCACTAGTTTGCATGGATGATGACCATGGGAAGCAGATAGGTAAGACCATTGGCAAGGTGGAGGAGGTTGACGTGAATACAGATGGCAGTGGATGGGGCAGATTTTTAAGAGTTCAAATCAGGTTAGATATTTATAAACCTCTGGCTCGAGGAGATTCATTACTATTAAAGGAGAAAAAATGTGGATTTCTTTAAGGTATGAAAAATTGCCTAGAATATGTTTTGCCTGTGGATGTGTGGTGCATGGTAGTTTTGGATGTGAAGGGAAAGGGGAAGGGAAAGAGCAATATGGGTCGTGACTGAGGGCTGAGGCTAAATCTGGGTTTAGAGTGAAGGAAAGAGAGAGATTCAATGACAGAAGAAAGGGAGATAGTAGCTCTAATACTAATGTGGAAGAGGAGGGGAGGGAGGAAGGAAATAGAAAAGAAATGGGGGAGGAAGTTAATGGGGGTATGTTACATGAGATGGAGAGAATGGATAAGATAACAGGGGTTGAGGAAGAGGGTAGTTAGGGGAAGAGGTGGAAGTGGTGAAGGACACTCAGGTGGTAAAGGTGGAGAAAGTAAAGGAAAAGCTAAGAGAGGAAGAGAAAGGGGGATAGGTGATAGAAGTAGTGTGGGTTGGGGGTGGACCGAAACTTTCTACTGGGAAACCTTTGACAAGGGGAGGGTGGAAGAGGAAAGTTAGGGAGAAGGAGCAGGTTAATGATAAAAGGGTTGGCTGTTTGACAAGGAAAAGATTAAAAGATGAGGTTGAAGAAGGAGAGGGGGAGAGTGGGAGATACAAAAAAGGCATATTAGGCAATGATGAAGGAGGAATGGAATTTTACCAAGTTTTGGCAGAGGTTGTGCAACAGCCCTGCCAACTCCAATGAAAATACTAAGTTGGAATTGCGGAAAGCTTGGGAACCCTCAGACAGTTTAAGACATCTACCATTTGGTTGAGGACAACAGACCTGACATAGTCTTCTTGATGGAGACTAAGTTAAGAGCTGACAGATTTGATTATTTGAAGAAAACATTGAAGTGTAAAGGTTGTTTTGTTGTGGAGTCAGTAGGGAGGAGTGGTGGTTTAGCATTATTATGGAACGATTTGGCAAAAGTTGAAGTTATTAATTATACACAAAGGCATA
The DNA here is from genome assembly GCA_003123785.1 of Pterocarya stenoptera. Taxonomy (NCBI): domain Eukaryota; kingdom Viridiplantae; phylum Streptophyta; class Magnoliopsida; order Fagales; family Juglandaceae; genus Pterocarya; species Pterocarya stenoptera. The sequence goes on from QEOT01003177.1 coordinate 382,399, forward strand.
CAAATGTGAGGATTTCAGAGGAAGATAAGGATGATTGGATTCTCACAGGAATTAAGACAGCTTATGTGAAGAACTAATTAAGAACTAAATGAAGGCTATATCCAATTAAGAGCTCATGCTTGATCATTGAGTTGATCAAGGGGCAGCTACTTAGAAGATTTACTCCACCCTTTTTAGCAACCCAATGATTCAAAACATTAAGGTAATGTAATGTGGGCCTATATTTTTTTTCTTCTCTTCCCTGACTGAAAAAACTTTACTAAGAAGTGACTAATCAAAGCAAATAACCTCCAGAAGCTGAAACAAAACTTTAGTTGAACAATCCCCAACAGTTTCGAAAATCAAATGAAGAAACTTACTTACTAGGAAAGGAAACAAACCTAAGTCTTGGGTAACCTCCTCACAATGAATTAATTTAAGGATTTTATCATGTACAACTCTCTTCAAATGTCATCCAGTCTAGGTAAAAACATTTGGGTAATGGAACTCATCTATGCTCAACAAAGGAATAAAAAGATAATCTCAATAAAGCTCTTATCATCTCAGTTGAAACACTTATTCAGAACAGTGGAATTCATACATTTCAAGCATCTATTGTGCATTCAATCAACCACAGATCAAGAAGGGTAAAGACTCCCTCTCACTTAGTTTGAATTGGAAATGTTAAAGCAACTTTCAGAGATGCAAAAGAACACATTCCAGAATAAAAAAAAACTTAAAGATTAAACACTACTTGATGGTTCCCCTCAACTTAGGAATTGGAGATTACTCTCTATTCATCTTAGAATCCCTCTATTTTCCAAAGAGAAAACAACATCCAACCAATAAAAACGAATTTATGAAACAGAAACAGAAACCCTAAAATCCTTTTCTTTGTTCCGTAGCAAAAACCGTGTCCCTTCCTCATGCTTTCTTCTCCTTTTATCTCGCTCCCTCCATCCATCGCTGCGTACTCAACCGATTCCTCTCCAATTCCATCCGATGCCTTCTAGAATATAGGATTTGTAAGCACACAGCAGAGGTTAAGGCTTCGAGTGATATGAATCCGAAACTTCTCTAAGTGTAGTGCAAAGGCATAAAGGTATTTAAGTGTGTAAAGACTAGTTTACCCCTCTAACCTTTCCTATGGACTTCATAATCCCCTTTTAACAGAAATGAGTATTAAATGAGTATGGTGTTATATGTATTATCGAGTCCCCTCTCTGTTTTCTCTCCAAGAAAAACTGAGTTGGTGGTAGCTTTCTCAACCTACTGGCGTTGTTAACGATAGTAGAGGTGGAAACAGAGTACGACTTACGTCGTTGCAAGCGACAATGGAAAGCATCCAAGAGAAGTGGGGCAACCTGCGTCTGAGTGAGGAGGAAGGTGACGAAATTGTGCTGGAAGACGACACATTAGCAGAGACGCAAAGGAAGGGAGAGAGAAGTTTCATTGGTAAGATATGTTCTGAGCGACAAATTAACAGTAAGGTGGTGGAATTAGTGATGGCTAAGATATGGAGGTTGAGCAAACCAGCCAAGTTTAAGGAAGTGTGTGCGAACGTGTTTATCATGTCTTTTGAAACTCATGCAGACAAAAATAGAGTTCTCGACGGCAGGCCATGGTCTTTCGATGGTTACCTTTTGGCCATTGACCAATTCCAAGGATTTACCCAACCAAGCATGATGAAGTTCGACGTGGCTGCATTTTGGGTGCAATTCCAAAATATGCCATTGTTGGGAATGAATCGTGTCTGTGGGCTGAAGCTTGGTAGCTCTCTGGGAGCGGTGGAAGATGTTGATGTAGATGATGACAATATAGGGTGAGGAAGTTGCTTGAGAGTAAAAGTAAAGATAGATTTGTTTAAACCATTAGCTTGAGGACGAACTATAACTTTGCAAGGAACGAAGTACTAGATCCCAATCCAATACGAGAAGCTCCCCCGATTCTGCTTACAGTGTGGCCAAATACTTCATAAAAAGGAAAAATGTAGCGATCCAACAAAGGATATTTCTCCCCAGTTTGGTTCTTGGCTGCGTGCGGAACAAGTAAGAAGGAAACGGCGTGACACCTCAGAGGGTCCCTCCTCCCTAGGGACGAAAGGCTCTGGTAACGACCAGGGTGTGAAGGAGGCGGCGGTAGATGGTAGTACTCCGGTCGAAGTGGCACTAGTGATCCTAACAACCAAAGGCCCGACTGTTACTGATGCAACAGGCCACGTGGCTCAAGTTCCGAGTCACAAGACTATGACTAGCATGGAAAAGGGTCAGAGGACACTGGTCTGTCAAAGGGAATGGCCTACCGAAGACTTTTGTGCACCTAAAGCTATTGCAGGGACATCACTCAAGCGAGATTTGGGGATAGAGTCAAAAGGCAGGATGGAAATGCTTTGGGAACCACATACGAGTCAAGTGAAGGGGGATTCAACTGTAACAACTCCCGATCATGGCAAAGGGACTGGTTTGACTAAAGTGCGACTGAGTGAGGATCCTAGTGAGTCTACCCAAAAGCAGCAATGCTCCAACAACCAAACGGATGTGGAGGAAATCAGAGCAGGTGATAGGGACAGTGTAATGGATCTAAAAGTCAAAAACAAAGAGGGAGGGAACCACCCTGGGAAGCCTACAACTGAAGAAGAAGGGGAAATCAATAGAGATGGGTCGGCCCCAGTTGGACCAATAGAACAGGACCAAGACCACAAAGGGAGCTCTCTCGATGCAACCTCAATATCACCCACTCCTACTGAGCCATCTAGCACAGCAAAAGGGAGAACTTGGAGAAAGAAAGACACAAGCCCAGGTAATACAAGTCTCTCTTAAAAAGAGCCCATGGTTAAAAAAAAGTTGTTGGAATAAAGAAAATGTAGATCCTGATGCAATAAAAAGTGATAAAAAAACCTAGACTATGTTTGCATGGCACCAACTCAGTCCAAAACAAAGGTGATAGAATCCTTCGAAACTCCATGTTATCGGCAAAGGCTGCTTTGCAGTCCTACCGGAAGCAATGATCATCGTAAGTTGGAATTCCCGAGGCTTGGGAACCCGGGGGGAATTCGTGCACTTAGTGATTTAATCCGAAGAGAAGGACCCAACATTTTATTTTTGCAAGAAACTCGTTTACAAGACAAAGCGATGGAAAGATTGAAGTATAGTTTTGGCTACACAAACTGTTTGGCAGTAAGTTGTGAAGGGAGAGGTGGGGGTTTGGCTTTGCTTTGGAACAAAAACTTCCAACTGGAAATACTTAACTTCTCAAAAAATCACATCCATGCTTTGGTCTCAAAGATGAATGGGGAGGAACAAGTGATTGATCCTTGGTATCTTACGGGTATCTATGGCCACCCTACAGTTTCACGAAGAATGGAAACATGGAGCATGTTAAAATCACTTGCAGTTAATAGAGAATTCGGCTGGTTAATGATGGGTGATTTCAATGAGATAGTAAGCAACAATGAGAAGCGCAGAGGTAGGCCTAGACCAGAATGGCAAATGAGGGACTTCCGACAACTTATTGATGAGTGTGAAATGCTGGACCTGGGTTTCAATGGGAACCAATTCACATGGTGGAATGGAAGGGACCAGCAGCAGAGTATCTGTGAGAGGCTCGATCGATTCCTAGCCAATCTAAAGTGGAAGTCCCATAACCAGGAGGTCGAGGTTCTCCATAGCATAGCCCATTATTCAAACCACATTCCTATCATACTCAAGTCTTAGTTGAAAATAGACAAAAGATTAAAAAGAAGATTTTCAAATTCGAAGCCATTTGGGCTGACGAACCAGATTGTAAGCTGATTATTGAACAAGTCTGGACAACTGGAACGGGACAAAATGATTTGTCATCAACCATAGAAAAGATTAAGAATTGTGGGGAGAAACTGGAAGCATGGAACAAAACCTGTTTTGGTAGTGTGAGAGGAAATCTCGAGCAAGCTAGAGAGAAGATGAAGCAGATGCAACAACAGGACCCTTGCTATCAAAGAGGAGAATCTCTTAGAGCTGCAAGATCCAAGGTGCAAAAGTGGCTAGAAAGAAAGGAGATACTATGGAAGCAAAGAGCTAAAGTTAAGTGGCTTCAAGAAGGGGATAAAAACACTCAGTTTTTCCACTGCAAAGCCTCCTAAAGGCGTCAAAAAAAATGGTATAAAGGGGGTAAAAGACTCAGTAGGGGTTTGGCAGACTGGAGAGTTAAGAGACCAAACCATTATGGATTTCTTCACAAAGCTATTTCAGTCCGCAGGCCACCAAGGACAAGTTGATTTCTTAGAAGACTTGGATGGAAGAGTAACAAATGACATGAACCGTTATCTGACCAGAAACTATACAGCTTTAGAGGTGACACAGGCTTTGAAACAAATGAACCCTCTATCTACCCCGGGACCCGACGGGATGGCACCCATCTTCTACAAAAATTTCTGGGAAATAGTGGGGGGGGGGGTGAGGTCACAGATGTAGTCTTGAAAGCCCTTAACTCAAGGCACTTCCCAGCAGGCCTAAACCACACGTTCATCACTCTGATTCCAAAGAAGAAAAAGCCACTAGAGGTGGCTAATTACAGACCAATCAGCCTATGCAACGTCCTTTACAAGATCATCTCAAAAGTCATTGCAAACAGGCTGAAGTCCATTCTACCCGACGTAATCTCTAGCACTCAGACAGCGTTTGTGCCCGGTAGGTTAATCACCGACAATGTGTTGGTCGCCTACGAAATGGTTCACTTTTTGAGGCAGAAAAGAAAGGAAAAACAAGGATATATGTCTCTTAAACTCGACATGAGCAAAGCCTACGACCGAGTAGAGTGGAGCTTTCTAGAAAAGATAATGCTAAAGATGGGGTTCAATGAAAACTGGGTCAAGCTGGTGATACAGTGCACTACCTCAGTTTCCTTCTCAATTTTAGTCAACGGAGAACCAAAAGGACCTATCTTTCCCTCCCGGGGCTTGCGGCAAGGCGACCCTATCTCTCCATATCTATTCTTACTATGCACAGAGGGGCTGATTTACCTCCTTAAGAGAGTAGAACATTCAAAGAAAATAGAAGGTCTGAGAATATGCCGTGGTGCACCTAGACTCAACCACCTCCTTTTTGCGGACGATAGTGTACTATTTTGTAAGGCAAACAGAGCAACCAATGAACAGATTCAAAGACTACTTGATACCTATGAAAAAGCTTCGGGCCAAAAAGTGAACAAAGACAAAACTTCAATGGTGTTTAGTAGGAACGTACACCATGAACAACAGCAGGAAATTCTAAGTTTTTGGAGGGTTAAAAGCCATCAACAATACGAGAGGTACCTTGGACTCCCTCCGATGATTGGTAAAGAGAAAAGGAAGTCATTCTTAGAGCTGAAGCACAAGGTTTGGACTAGGCTCCAAGGGTGGAAAGAGAAGATGTTGTCCCAGGGTGGTAAGGAAATTCTGATAAAAGCAGTTGCTCTTTCTATCCCCTCGTATACTATGAGCTATTTCAAGCTTCCATCTACGCTATGTTCCAAACTTGAAAGCATGATGGCAAGCTTCTGGTGGGGGCAAAGGAAAAATGAAAACAAAATTCGTGGATTAGTTGGAAGAGAATGTGTGAAACTAAAGGGAACGGAGGTGTGGGCTTTAAGAAATTACAGACCTTTAATATGTCTCTCATTGCAAAACAAAGCTGGAGAATCATGACCAAAGAACAGTCTCTACTTCACCAGATTTTCAAGGCAAAATACTTCCCAAATGTACGGTTTCAAGATGCGAGGTTAGGAGCCAATCCATCCTATGTTTGGAGAGGGATCTGGGAAGCTAAAGACATGATGCTGAAAGGATGTCGTTGGCGCATGGGGGATGGCAAATCGATCAAGATATGGGCTGACTACTGGCTTCCACACCACAAAATCATCCCTCAACCAACCAGTTTTGAAGTAATCCACCTGACCGACACAGTGGATACTCTAATAGACAGCGATACTAGATGGTGGGATGTTACCAAGGTTCAAGAACATATAACCCCCTCCCCATGCTGCAGACATTTTCAAGATTCTCTTAAGCCCGGAACCTTGCCCAGATTGCTTAGTCTGGGAGCATGAAAAAAATTGAGAGTATAGTGTAAAAAGTGGCTATAGACTCTTCTCATCACCTGAGATGAATGTGCACCGAGAGGAATGCTCAGAGGCCCAAGAACAGAGGAGTTTTTGGAAACAACTATGGAAACTGAACATCCCAAACAGAATCAAAATCTTTGGCTGGAGGGCGTGCAAAAATGGTCTACCCACCTTGTTGAACCTAAAAGTCCGTAAGGTGCTAGAAGATCCCTCTTGCAGATGGTGTAAAACTGCTGACGAAGACACTACCCATGCCCTTCTAAGCTTCCCAACAGTTCGAGACACATGGTCCATGCTACTCCCTCAATTCCCAGATGAGACCTGGAACTCAAGCTGGCTTAACTTTGCTATTAGTATGCAGCGGAGAGGAAACAATGGTGAGCTCGAAAAGGTGTTCCTAATAGCATGGGGAATGTGGTATAGAAGAAACTAGATGATCCACAAGGACTTAATCATCCCTACCCTTCAAGCCGCAGACAATGCATTGTCCACGTTTAAAGTGCAAGTGCAGAATACGAAATCCCATGCACCCAGGAATTCTTGTCGATGGATGGCTCCTGAACTAGGTTGGCTGAAGCTTAATGTGGACGGAGCTGTATTTGCCAATCAACGGAGTGCAGGAGTGGGGATAATTCTCAAAAATGAAAAGGCCGAAATAATCTTCACAGCTAGCAAAAAAGAAAACGAAGTAAGTGATCCAATTGAAATAGAAATGCTTGCCATTTTGAGAGGCCTCCAGTTATGTGTTCCCCTCAGCATTCCAAACTTGATTATTGAGAGTGACTCATTACTCATGGTGACCGAAGTTCAAAGAGAAGGGATGTCAAGATCTATCCATGGTAACCTGGTGCAACAGATCAAGCAACTAATGTCATGATTTCCTTCTTGCTCAATTCAACACAGAAGCCGTTTAGGCAATAGTGCAGCCCATGGGTTGGCAAAACTAGCTTGGAATATTGAAGATTTACTAACTTGGTGGGGCTCTTTTCCCGATTGTATTGCTCAAGTTATTTGGTCAGATTCCATGTTGTAACCGTTTTCTTATGAATGAAAGCAGTTTATTATCAAAAAAAAAAAAGTCTTAATTTAACTACTCATTAACCGCAATTTCTTCACTTAATCAGCAACACCATCTACATTTAGTGTTCAAACCCCTAATTCTCCTCTGAACACTTGTTCTAAGGTGAAGGATCTAATATTTGAGGAAATGAATAAATGGAATGAGAGCCTTATAAACTCAATTTTCTCAAAGGAAGAGGCTGAACATATAAGCAACATTCTTTTAAGTAAGAGGGTGGTGGAAGATAGACTGATTTGGGGACCAGAAAAGAAAGGTATATTTAGTGTCAAGTCTGCCTACTACTTGGAGGAAAAAAGGTCAAGAGCTTCAATGGGTGAATCTTCAAAACAGAATGGCTTGAGAAAGATATGGAAGAGCATCTGGGATTTGAAAATTCCTAGTATAACAAAAAACTTCCTATGGAAGGTAGGGAATAACCTCTTAGCTACCAGAAACAATTTGTTGGCTAAGACGATTGTTGAAGATGCTAGGTGTCCTATTTGTTTGCAAGAGGAAGAAACAGTTCTTCATGTACTTTGGCATTGTCCAACTGCAAATGATGTTTGGTTAGAGTCTGCTAAACCAGTTTAGAAATGGAATGTGGGAGAAAGGGACCTTCTTGGTTTACTGGAAGTAATGGCAGAGAAGCTCTCACAATCTGAGATGGAGGAAACGGCAGTAGTGATGAGAGGGTTATGGCTTAGAAGGAATACTTTTGTGTTTGACAATAAACTACTAAGTCATTATAATGTGATTGAAGCAGCTAGAGTCAGGTTGTAAGAGTATCAATCAGCAACTTCTAAGATAATAGAAAATAGATGCAAGACAAAAGGGTTGGATCAAAGATAGGTACCACCTAGTGTGGATTGTTTTAAGGCCAACTAGGATGCAACCTTAGATATGACGTCAAGGAATGTGGGTTTAGGAGTGATAATCAGGAACAAGAGGGGGGAGGTGATGGCAGCTTGCTGTGATTCAAAAAGTTATGTAGAATTACCTGCTATAGTTGAGGGCTAGGCACTAAGGAAAGCTATGGAGTTATGCGAGGACCTGAGGTTTAACAAAGTTATATTAGAGGGAGATGCTCAGGTCGTGGTTAATGCAGTGAATGGTCAGGTGAAAGACTTATCATACTTTGGCAACATCATTGAAGACTTGAAGATTCAATTAAAAGAGTGGCCTAACTGGACAATGAATTATGCCAGTAGAATTACTAATACAGTAGCACACACACTTGCTAAAGAAGCTTTACACTTAAGGATAGAAAAAGTTTGGTTAGAAGATATACCAGTTGTATCTCAGGATGTTTATAGAGAGATTGTTGCATTGTAAACAATGATATTTGAATGAATGAGGAGGTTTTATTTCAAAAAAAAAAAAAAAAAAGTTTATGAGCTGCATTGTTGCCCATTCTCCCCAAATGCTGAATTTGACATCTTGGAAACCTCTACATCAGCTCCTTAATGTCCTTTGTAAAAATTACCAGCAATGATGTTGATGCTCCCTATCCTTGGATACCTTGCACCATAAGAAATGAATCACTTTCTACAACAAGTTATAGCAGTCCCATATGGATGCACAGCTGCAACCCTCATAGCAAAGCATAAGTTCAGTGATTAAGGGCTCATTGACAATGTGTTCTTTCTTACTAGCAGCCATTAGTACATTCCCTTGAATGTTGTGAAGAATAAGTCCCACACTAGCACACTGTTCATCAAGGATCATAACCCCATCTACATTCAGCTTCATGGCATGTTGTGGTGGAGGCTTCCACGTACAACACTTCTTAATGTTTCTCAAGGGTTCCTTTTTAATGACTTTGAAAGGTTTTACCATTTAGAGCTTGCAGAACAACATAATTGACAGATTTGCCCACAATGTGCAACTATCTTTAGAAGAAAACAGGAGCCATGCAATCAGATCTAGGAGCTTTAAGAGGGTTCATCTGTTGTTCTGCTTCAAAAACCTCAGCCTGAGATAAAGTTTTTGTGAGTTCCCTATTCATATCATCAGTAATATTTCCATTTAGTTAATCCAGAAAATCCATGTCACCTCTTTGGGAAGAGGCAATGTACAAGTCTTGAAAATACTGCAAAATAAGTCTATCTCTTCCCTCTCCCTCTCTCCAACACCCTTCTCCATCCTTAATTCTACCAATCTGATTCCTCTTTTTTCATTGAGATGCTTTATTGTGAAAAAAACTTAGTATTTTGGTCACCTGATTGATTGTCAGTACTTTCAGATAAAATAATAAGTAGTGACATTTCTACACCTTTTGTGAAGTCTGTTGATCAACTCGCAGATATGTTTACTAAGTCATTGTATTATAGTCGGTTAAAACTTATTTGTTTCAAGCTGGTTTATATGATATATATGACCCAACTTAATGGGGAGTGTTAGAGGACATGGTTGTAATAAGTGTAACTTGTGAAGGTATAATCGTCAATTGCATGTAGTATATACATTGTTGTACATCAATGAATGAAGTAAGAATTTCCCTTCATGAGTGTTTACAAAAGGCATAAATAGGTTGTTGGATAACTTCTTCTAGGAAGACACACCTGGGAAGATTAAATAAATAAATAAAAGGTGCATGGTCTAAGGTTTGCCTTACATACAAGATTTACCTAGAAGCTCTTATTTGGGAAGTCCCTGTGGTCAGATTTCTTGAGATTAAAGTATAAGATTTCTAGACTTCACACACCTGAACAGGAAGGTAAGAAAGGCTCAAGCTTTTGTTGAGCTATTGCAGAGCATATCCCAAAAGTCATAAAAAACACAGAATGGATTGCGAGGCAAGGTAACATTCCTTTCTTGTATTATAATTGGTCGGGACTTGGCATATTAGCAGAAAAAGTGGAGACTATTATTGAACCTAATATGATGGTCAATGATGCCTTGACTCATCAAGGTTTGAAAGAGCAACTCCTACAGGATCTCCTACCAGCACAAGTAGTATCATCCTTATTGGGAAAGACAATATGAATTGGAGATGGAAAAGACGTACTTGCATGAAACATTTCTTCTAATGGTAACTTTTATATCTCAACAGCTTGGGATTTCATTAGGAACCATGAGCAACAAATGGGTATGAATAAGTGTATTCCAAGCAAGATTTATATCCTTGTGTGGAAGTGCTTTCATAAAGGGCTCCCTTTTGATACAAACATCTAGAACTTTCATATACACTTAGCGTCTAGGTGTGATTGCTACCAGATTTAGGCAATAGAATCTTTAGACCATATTCTTTGTATTGGGTAGCTTGTTAGCTATGTTTGAAATCATTTTGGAACCCAGTTGGGGACGAGATGTATGGATGATCATGGTATCAAAAAGCTCATATGCACTCTCAACTGGGCATTAACATTGGTCTACTCCATTCTCTAATTAGCTGGAACCTATGGATTAATAGATGTAAGGAAATGGAAGGAAACAAAATAGACAAGAATGTGGTCTGTCATCAAATCAAGCAAATGCTCCATGAAGTTACAGGGAAGATGACTTGGGTAAAAGAGTTATAGCCTCGAGATGAACTCATTAACCATCTGGGATTGCCAATTTTTCCCACCAAAGTCAATAAAGTTGTAAGTATGATTTGGAAGAACTAAACAAGAGAAAGAAAACTAAAGTTAAACATAGATGGAAGTAGCTGAGGAAAACCGAGGCAGTGTGGTGGAGGCGGGATAATTAGAGATGACAAATGATCGTTTATTGCCGCATTCTCAACCTTTCATGTAGTGGCTGTTGCCACTTTTATTTAGCGATGAGGTGTAATGATGTGTTTCTTGACAGATAGTGTGGATGTTAGAAAACACAATGGAATACCTCAAGCATGACTTATTGAGTTGCTCCATAAGTCTATTCAGTCTGAACAAATAATCCAGCAAGCCTCAAGCGTCTCCTCTTAGTGGTGAAGTATACTAAGTAGAATAAACTAGAGTAACACTCAACATATTCTCAACCTAGATACTTTTTCAAGAGAGAAATAAAGAGAGAGATTATCTACTTTTTAAAGATTGTCCGAGAATCATCTGAGGGGGGGCTATATATAGCTTTCTCGGTGCATCACATATGAATGGCCTTAAAGGCCAGCCTTTAATCACTACAATAAAGTGGCCGTTGCAACTTTTATTTTCAAGCATGTAAAGCATGGCCATTAAGCAATGAGTTACATGCCGTTACAGCGTAGGAGGGGTTTGCCCATATGAGCGCCCTTCCATCTCACATCTCTCACTCGCACATAGTAGGTGTGACCCCAAACCTACATCTCTCTAACATTCTCAATCTTGTTCATAAAAGCAAATAGGTTGTGCGACCACCAAGCTCATCGGCAAAAAGAAAGGTGGAAGCACTATACCAAATCTCTCCTAGAGAAGACTTGGATAGCAACATCCATAAAGTGTCTTGTCATATCTTAGACTCATTCAATCGCATTAGATCAAGCATTTTCAAACCCTCTTGAGTTCAAAAAACTCTGAACAATGCTTAACTACCTCCAAATCATTTTGATGTGTTCACAACCTTAATCATTACTAATGTATAGCATCATAGTTTGACGTCAGGCAAACATCATCGAAAATACAATTGCATAGCCATAGACAACACACCAAAGTAGCAGACGTCACAACCTCCATCTTTTTTTTTTCTTTTTTTTAAGAAAAGGACGGTACCCCAGTTTTATTGATAACCCTCACTTATGGAGGAGGAAAACCGTGGTTACAAGTAGGAACCTGAGGGTTACAAATATTCAAGAAAGACCAAACCCAAGCCTAAAAAAGCCTAGACACCAAGCCAAAAGCAAGACAAATACCTGAGGGTTACAAATATTCAAAAAAACTCAAACCCAAGTATAAAAAAAGACCATAAACCAACCAAACACTATACTATATACCCAGAATCAGAATAAGCCAACCAAAAAGAGCAGATAAACATTAAAAAAATTTGAGGCAAACAAAACAAACCTAGTAACAGAATAAAACAAACCTAAGTAGATCAAATAATAGGAGGAACTAGTCTTTCTATACGCAAAGAGCCCCTGAGGTGAGATAGAATATCCATAGAAAACCACCATAGGCCGTTTCTTCCCTCCGCTCCCATCCTTGCCAAGAAATCTGTCGAAGCATTCCCCTCTCTAAAAATCTGAAAAACTCGGACCGGGAGCCCCTTGATAATATCCATGACTTCATCCCAGTAGTCCTCTAGGTACCAGTTATCACATCTCTATTCCTTTACCCACTCCACCAACAAAGAATCTAACTCCACATCAAGATGCACAACACCCATATTTTTAACAATTCGAAGACCATGTAACAAACCCATCAGTTCATCATAGTTATTAGTGCCTATGCCAATAGCAGCCAAAAAAGCCATAATTAATTTACCATCCGAATCTTGCAACACACCTCCAGCACCTGCCCAGCCAGGATTCCCTCTCGAGACCCCATCAACATTGAGCTTCAATCTACCAGTTTGTGGACAATGCCAACAAGCTAAGCGAGAAATAGGCCTTTTTGGCTGCTAGAAAGGAATATTAAGCTCTTTTAGAAGAGAGTAAACAATTTTGTAACCTTTAATTTTTCCCCAATTCTCGCCATCCAAAACTTAACTTGCATCCAAACCGACTTTGACGACTGAAATATCCCTTCCATTCGAGCACGACAACGCCTAAGCCAAAAATGCCAGGTAATAATAGAGGGCAATATCCCTAGAATCTGCCCCATTTGAGAATTTCTTGACGCCCTAATTAGCCAGCCATCAACAATGTGTTTCCAAGTAAAAGCTAAAACTCTTTCTAACCTAACCTGAGCTGTCGCATTTTGCCACACTTTACGTGCAATTTCTCCAGTTGCAAGTACATGGTTTAAGTCCTCATACCCACCATTCAAACAACAATTACATTTAGAAACAACCAGAATGCCAGCAGGCTTCAATTTATCATCAACACTAATAGAGTTATTAAAAGCTTTCCACATGGTGACCGAAATATTTTTTGAAACACAAGGGTGCCAAACCCACTCAGCCCCATGGATTTTGGGAGCTCGAACTCTAATACATTGCCATGTACTCTTAGTTTTCCCATTCATATTCTCCTTTCATACAAGCACATATGCACCATCCCGAGTCTTACTCAAGATCTTCATGACCTCTACAGCCTTTTCACCACCAAGAAAACTAAATAATACATCAACATCCCAACCATTCTCCACCCTACACTCCTTCACTAGTAATTTAGGATTTCATAAAACAGGAAAAACATCTCCTAGGGGACCATCATCCGCCTAATTATCCAGCCAGAATGCCACACTTCCCTCCTCAACTCTCCATTTTGAGAACTTCAGGACATCCGGGATACATGAATGGACCATCCTCCAAAATCGAGAACCTTCCCATGTTCCAAAAGTGAAATATGGTGATTTTTGACATATTTGGCAAGGAAGAATCTGGCCCATAGAGAGTCTTCAGTAATAACCTTCCAAGCAAATTTCATAAATAAGGATTTTTTAATATCATGAAAGCTTCTGAGGCCCAAACCCCCTTCTACCGTCCGCAAGCAAAGTTTATCCCAAGACCTCCAATGTTTCTTTGGCTTCCCATCTTTCACACCCCAAAAGAAATTATTGAAACTTCTATTAATGCTCTTCATCATCCAAAAAAGCAAGTAAATGGGAAGACTCATAAGAACATGCTTCAGCAAAAGAACCTGCGCCCCATTAGACAACATAGCATTTTTCCAACCCTCAATCCTACCTTTAATTTTCTCCATAATTCCTTCAAGATGGACAGTTTCAAACAACCCGAAATAATAAGCACTCCCAGATAATTAAAAGGCAAAAATCCCAAAAAACCAAGCAAGGCTCGACGTCTAGGCATCCCAATATGCTTAGAGAAAGTTATAGAGGATTTAGCCTTACTAACCTGCTGACCCAACCATCTCTCATAGGTAGAAAGCGTATCTGAAATAGCCTGGACCGAGCCTTCACTCCCATTGGCAAATATTATAACATCATCAGCATATAACAAATGAGAAATAATAGGGGTAAAACGAGGGTGAGAAAACGTACCAATTTTCTTTAAGTGGAACTAGTTCCTTATTAGCCTTGAAAGAATTTATTCAACAATAATAAATAGGTAAGGTGAGATGGCAGATCTATCAATCTTCTCCTTCGTGAAAGCTATATATGGGACCCCTTCAAGAACTTTCAGTGGGCGCAGTAGGACCTCCAACTCAGGAAGAGGCTGAGGAGTCTACGCCACCATGTCTGCGAACGTCCGCTGCCACCCTGGAAGGGCCAAGGCTTGAGTGGCCCCTACGGCGGCCATCGTGCTTGCGCCTTAAGGACCATGTGGGTGGTCAAACCAGAGAAAGGGAGAGAGGGGGAGGCCTCGGGCTGGGCATGTAGGGGTTGAGGGAGAAAATGTGGTGGCCATGGTGGGGCTGTGACGATGAGTGGAGGAGAGGTGGGCTGTAAGAGGCGAATCTGGGCTGTGGAGACCAATGAGAGAAAGGGATTTATAGGGAATGGAGATCGTGGGGGACCTGGGGGTGATCGGAGGGAGCCAGCGATGGCTGTCAGTGCTGTCGACGATGAACGATTGTGGCTTAGGTGCAGGTTACGACAGCGACGTGGAGAAGCCGAGAGGGAAGAAGGCTCATTTCAGGGGAGGAGAGAGGCGTCGTGGGGAGGCTAGGTTCAGCGATGGGTGGTGGCTGGTGAGGTGGCGGTGGCGCGTCACTGCAGCGGTGGCTGGCTGCTAGGCTAGGGAAATGGGAGGGGTTCTGTGTACTCCTCCCTCTCTCTCTCTTGATATTGTTGTTCAATTATTGAAGGTGTAAACCCCTCACAACCTCCATCTTATGACATAGTCAAAGGTAAATAAAGAACACTTATAAAATATAAAACTCACTTAGTGAGAAAGAAGGGAACCAATTACTCACTTACTCATTTGGACATACTACAGTACATTTATCTTCCTCAAAGAGCATATGTATATATCAACACTATACAGATTTTAGTCTAGCCGTTCCTTCTTAAGTGTCTAACCCGAGTTCTTCCATTTGCTCACCTCTAAGTATAAAGAAGGATCGAGCATTTGACTAACCACAGGCTACATGGATTGTGGGGTATCCATACATGGTCCTCTCAATACAAAAGACCTCATCTTAGCTTGCACTAAGGTGGTATATCTTTATGTCAACCAACTTATCCCCTTAGACAAGTACCTAGGAACACAATGTCTCACCTCCGCTCACTACTCAAGCGCCATAGGCGATTACTCGTGTGAGTGAGCCGATCTAAGCCTGTTGACATAAATTATGTGTGTATCAAGAAAACAATATGATAAAGACAAGAACTGAATAAAATCATATTACATTAATATCCTAAAGGAAAGTTTACATCTCAATGTCAACTGAAACAAAAATTATATTCACAATCTACGCAGTCTTAGATTCCTAACATGAGCTAGAAAACATTTCTTACTATAGGCTTTGTCAGGGGATCGGCAACCATGCGACTGGTAGAAAAGTGTTTCAAGACCACTTCCTTTTGCGTCACCATATCTTTGATGTAGTGATATTTGATATTTATGTGTTTTTCATGATACTTTGAGTTCTTAGCATATGCGAAAGCTACCATGCTATCGTAGAATATCATCACCGGATCTGAAGTATTCGTGCCAATGTCTAGATACTTGAGGAACCTTCGTAACCAAACAACTTCTTGAACTGTTGTTGATCAAGCTATGTATTCAGCCTCCATGGTGGATAAGGCTATATAAAGTTGTTTCTTACTGCTCCATGTAATGTGACCATTGTTGAGCAGAAAGACATACCCAATAGTTGATTTGTGCTCATTTAGGTCACTACCCCAATCAGCATCGTTGTACCCTCTCAGCTATAAATCTAAACCCTAATAGCATAATACATAGTCTACAGTTCCCTTCAGATATCTCAAAATCTTTTTTACTGCTTTTCAATGAGCCAGTATGGGGTTAGATTGGAATCTACTCACCAAGCCAACTGCATAGCATATGTCTGGCCAAGTACATATCATTGCCTACATCAAGCTGCCCACAAAATTATCATAAGGGACATGAGCCATCTTTTCCATTTATCTTTGAGTCCTAGGACACATCTCTTTGGACAAGCTCTCACCTCTAGCAATAATGATGTCAATGGGTCTATATTCACTCATTTGGAAGAGCTCGAGAACTTTCTTTATATAAGTTTGTTGAGACAAACACAAAAGTTTTTTTAAGCGATCTCTGTAGATCTTAACTCCCAATATGTATTATGCCTTACCCATATCCTTCATCTCAAAATTAAAGGACAACCCACTCTTTTGTGCCGACTATGAGTCCTCTGTCATTTCCAGCCAATAGTATGTTGTCAATATACAATGACAACATAATAAAGCTCTCTTGGACCTTTAGACATAGATACAATGATCTTCTATGATCATTGTAAATCCATTAGAGAGAATGGCTCGATGGGATTTGAGATACTATTGTCTAAATGATTGCTTTAGGTCATATATAGATCGTTTGATCTTGCATACCTTGCACTCTTGACCTTTGACCAAAAAGTCCGTGGGTTGATCTATATAGATTTCCTCATCTAGTTCTCCATTGAAACTCTCTTAACGTCCATCTGATTGAGTTCCAAATCCATGTAAGCTACCATAACTACAATCAGGCGAATCGAGGCAAACCTCACCACTGGTGAAAACATTTCCTCATAGTCTATACCCTCATGTTGGGTATTTCCTTTCGCCACAAAGTGAGCTTTGTACCCTTCTATTGATCCATCCAACTTGTGCTTCATCTTTAGAACCCATTTATTCCAAATAGCCTTGCGCCCTGGCGGTAGATCTACCAGAGCCCAGACCTAGTTAGTCCTCATAGACTCTATCTCATCATTTAGTGCTTTCATCCACTCATCTTTAATAGAAGACGAGAGAGCCTTATGAATTGTCCTACACTCATCATCATCTTGTGAAGCTACCATGAAAGATTTCCCTTTAATTCAAAACGACAACGGGGAACACTTTCATGTGTGCTTATATGCGGTTGAGATTGTTGTGGTTGATTAACAAGTGGTGTGCTCCCATTCGAAGGTAAGCCACTCTCACAATTTGTAGGAGCTTAAGGAATTTCTTCCTCATTCTTAACTAAACCCCTTGGAGCACCTTCCTCTTAGCCCACAATCTCATGGAGTTCCAAACTCCTATCAACCTCACCCCTACTTGGGAACTCATCCTCTATGAAATCTATATCTCGTGACTCAATTTCAGTCACAATCCCATCAGATTGTTCACATATTAGCACATACCCTTTAGAGTATTCTGAGTACCTTATAAAGATATACTTATTTCCTCTAGTACCTAACTCCCCATATCTATGAGAAACATCGTGAACAAAACCTGTTGAACCCTATGGTCACAAGTTACTCAAATTTGATTTCTCATCAGTTTATAGTTCATATAGGGTGGAAGATACTGATTTAGAGGGCATTCGGTTAAGAATGTAGGCAGCAGTCAAAAGTGCATCCCCCCAAAATGAAATTTTAGGTTTGCTTGTGCCATCATTGACCTAACGATCTCAAGCAATATTCGATTTCACCTTTCTATCACGCTATTTTGCTATAGCGTACTTGATATCTCATCAACTGTCTTTTGATTCTTTTTTCATCATAGAGCCTTTTAAATTTCTCAGAGAGATATTCATGTCTGTGGTTAGTCCTCAGAGCTTTTAAGCTCTTATCTAACTGATTCTCAACCATTCTAAGATATCGCCTAAAACACTGTAATGCTTCAGACTTATAGGAGATTAAGTAGAAATGACCATAATGTGAAAATTCATTTATAAATGTGATGATGTAGACACCTCTGTGTCTTGCCCTCACACTCATTGGACCACATATGTCTGAGTGAACTAACTGCAATAGAAAAAATGCCCTAGTGGCTTTTGCAAACGGTTTTCTCTTAACTTTTCCCATAAAACAATGTTCATACATGGGCAACGTGACCTTAGCGAGATTGTCTATTAGGCATTCTCTAGCTAACCCAATGATTCTTTTTTACCCTATATGGCTAAGTCAAGCATGCCATTTATATGAATCCAAATTATCAAATACAGAAAGAAAAACAATACACTCATTCATACTTGAATAATCCAAATCTCTGATCACAAAACTGTCTGATAGAAAAGCACAGCCATATAAAACACTGCCCAAATATAAGAAAACTCCATTGTTTTCAAATACAATTTGAAAACCAAGTCTTAATAAAATAATTTCAGAAAGCAAGTTTCGTCAGATCTCAAGAGTGTATAGCACATGATGGAGAAATAGAATGTGCCGCCCCACAAGTCCAGGTTGTAGGTACCAAGTTCCAACACCTCTACGCTAACTCCATTCCCCACCTTAATATCGTGACTCTATGATGGAATCCGATGATACTCCACACAACCGACTCGATCTCGTACTATGTGCTCGGTTGCTCCTGAATCAACAGCACACAGGATAAGAATGAAAAACCATCACATAGTTAGTTACAAAAACAATTCGAGAATAGTCAGAGTGTATCTTCTAAGGCTCAGTGTAGTCACGAGCAAAGTGGCATTTCTTTGTATAGTTCAAGCACTCTAACTTTGACTTATGCTTCCCGCGCTTCCCTATCTTGTTGTGCTAAGAAGCTCCTGACCTTTCTTCACTTGTCTAGCAACTACCCCTATCTTGGATTTCTTGCACTTGGGCCTAGATGCCCTACACAAACCAGACTCAGCCATATAGGACGAATGTTTGGGCTTAGCAGCCTCTAGTCCCTTAGCCTCAAGCTCCAAGTGACGCAAAACATCATCCAAGTCCTTGATATTCTCATTGTATGTCAGTATCTAGCTCATTGTCTCTCAAGAATTTGGCAATGAGCGTATCACTGCCTGGACTTGTTGCTCATCAGTCAAGTTGTTTTCTGCCGTCTTGAGTTGGTGGATCACGATCGACATTGCCCTAAGATGCTGCTTCATTGTATGGTCAGAACGCATCTTATAGGAGTCAAACCTCATAATCAATCCGCACAACCTCATGGCTAAAGTTCCCCCAAACTTCATCTTCAGTGCTTGCCACATGTTCTGGGCAATGTCATAGGTTTTTAACTCACATATGAGATCATTGTACATGCTGCATAACATGATAATGCGCGCACAACGGTTCTTCTTAGCCCATTCAATATAGGCTTTATCATCTCTCTTGTGTTGGTCTGAGTCCCCTTTCTCAGGCTCAGTTAGGGAGTGAGTTAAGGCGCCCAATAACTCTTGCTCATCTAAGACATATTGGATCTTGCGATATCAAATATCACAGTTCTCCCCATCCAATTTTGCACCATTGTTCAAACGACATCTATACTCTTGGATGTCATTTCACTATAAAATGCACAAAAAATGGATATTACACACACACCTAAAAAATCTGCCACGTCCATCCAAGCTAGAAGAAAAATAATACAAGCATATCGCAAGATCAAAAATTCACAATGCTTCAAAATCATTTCTTGCATTACAATGTCTAATTATGAATTTCTAACCCAATTTTTGCACAAATTTAAAAAATATATGGGAGATCAAATCATCCTGAATCTTAACCATACTTACACTGTATTAAGTAGTCATCTTGCCCTAGTCACATGTAAAGACAGATCCTACTAAAGCGACAATAATCTTTGGGCCAATTTACAAGAACAGCTACTCAGACTATAGCAACCGGTTAAGTCAGTTTACAAAGATGGTTCTTTTAAGGCCATTACAGTCTTTTTTTTTTTGTCTCATCAGTGCATTTATAGTTCTTACTGTTCAGTACAATTCTTTCAACCTATCATTCACATTAGCAATACTAACTAAGACTAGTTAGTGGGAACTTTCTATTTTATTACTAAAAAAAAAAATGAAGGCTAATGTCTAAACATTCAAGCCTAATATACATAATTGATAAAATAAGCATATATCCACATATTCATTTCACATACATATAATCAAATTTAATCTAAAATATTAAATAAAAAATCACATGAAATATAACAATATGGAATAACATAAAAATAAAAATAAAAAACATGTATCTAAACAAATAAATCGTGCAAAACAAAAAAAATTATGAGTAAAATGTATAATAAATACATTTATAAATCCTACCTAGACCAAGAGAAATTCGCAACCCAGTGTTGCGCCTAACCTGGTTTTATGAGGTGGTCCTGGGTTTAAAACCCAGG
The DNA here is from genome assembly GCA_003123785.1 of Pterocarya stenoptera. Taxonomy (NCBI): domain Eukaryota; kingdom Viridiplantae; phylum Streptophyta; class Magnoliopsida; order Fagales; family Juglandaceae; genus Pterocarya; species Pterocarya stenoptera. The sequence continues at coordinate 402,778 of QEOT01003177.1, forward strand.
TGTGCCATTTTCTAATTTTATTTCTGGAAAAACAATTTTGGGCTTATAAACACTAGGCCACTAAATATTAGCCCAGCACATTTTCTTTCTTTGTTTCTTTTTTCTTAAAAAAAAAGAATGGGCCGAAGGGCTCAAGCCCATTTCATATGACATGTCATATTCATCTTCTTCCTCCTGCTAGGGCACTGATCATATGAACAGTATGGATACACACTCCAGCAGCAGCCATTGCCACTGAGACACACTCGGTGTCCCTCCAGCACCTGGGTGGCACTGCACCACCAGCAGTACATAGCAATGCCACCCGATGCGCGCTGCACCACCACGGTGTGTGCGGCACCACTATGGTTCGCGCTGCACTTGGGTGCATTTAGCACCACTGTTGGAGCTTGCAGCGCCACTATCGGTGCCCTTGGGGTGTGCTGCACTTCCTAGGTGTGCGCTTCATCTCCCAAGTGCGTGCAACACCACTATCTGTGCAGGCGGCACCAGTGGTGCTTACAGCAGCTCAGCCAACAGAAGCAACACAAAGTTTTCAAAAACTCAAGCAAAACCCAGAAAAGGTCACCCATCGTAGATAAAAATATATGTGAAAAAAATGGCTTTCGGTAATTGGAATCAACTAAAAACATGCTCTGATACTAATATTAGAAAACATAGGGGAATACGTCAAACACAATTTATTGAGTTGCTCAACAAGTCTATCAAGCCAGAACAAATAATCTAGTAAGCCTCAAGCGTCTCCTCTTAGTGGTGAAGTGTACTACATAGAATAAATTAAAGTAACACTCAACACGTCCACAACTTTGATACTTTTTCAAGAGAAAACTTTTGTTCTCTTTTAAGATTGTCTGAGAATTATCTAGGGGGGCTATATATAGCCCTCTTTGTGCATCACATACGGCTGGCCTTACAGGCGAGCCTTTAATCATTGTAATAAAGTGGTCGTTGCCACTTTTATTCTTAAGTATGTAATGGATTAAGCCATGCATTACATACCGTTACGACATAGGAGGGATTTGCCCATGTGAGCACCCCTTCATTTAACATGGGAAACATAAAAGGTTTTATTTTTGGATGATCATAAATAGAATAAAAAGAAAAAGAATACCAAAAAAATTTATTATTAGGATGAGGTAGCTCAGTTTTCTTAACAAAGATTGCTTATCGTAAATATTTAAAATAATAATTAAAAATTATTTTGTGTTTGAGTAATGTTTGAGAATGAAATATTTGAGAATACTTGAGAACAATTGTGTTGCCAAACGGACCATGTCTGAAGAAGAATCCTCTATCTCAACTAACAACATGAGTACGGTATAAAATCCTTGCTCTAAATCAAGAAATGTATTTATCTTTTCTCCTCTGTTCTAACTGTACAAATTTCAAAAGAAACCACTCCCTCTTTGCACCAAGTGATAGTATCTAGCGTGCTTCAAATGTTGAGATGCTGATTCCATTTGCTGAATAAGTTGCATTGTTGCTAGATGGAGAATCTGCAACCGATAAATCTGCATAGAAACCCGGCTGCCTTGGGATAGGTAATAAAACTTCACTGCTTAACATTAGAACCACAGAAGACATGTTTGGTCTATCTTCAGGTCTTTGCTGCACACATAACAGACCCACTTGAATTAGTCTTAACACTTCAGACTTTGTGTGCGCATCACCTACTGATTCATCGATCAGTTCCATTGCCTTGTCTACAATCCATAGTCTCCATGCCTGAAACAAATTAATAACCATATTTTTGTCAGTTGGGTTTCCATTAAATATGCACATCTTGATATATTATCTTGGAGTGTCTGTTCATTTCACAAATGGTGTCAAATCATCTTACCTAATCTCAGCTTATCGTAACATCCCAACGCCATTCAACAGAGTTGCATAATATGCCATTAAGTTGAAGTTATTAAACGCAAAATAATTATATCTAATTAAGTCAGTAATTAGCACTTCCACGTGATAACACTAGCTACCAAAGGCGATCCTCCATAACTTGCTAATTAGAAATTTTATTTATTATTATCTTAGTTAGACATAATATTTTTCATTTAATATATTTACTTATTCCTGCGGTTTGCACCTAACAAAATATAGTTTTGGAGGCACAAATTTTGCTCTTATTAAGTCATATTAACCTATTCTCCATTACCTGTGACCTGTTACTATTATAAGAGCATCACAATACGAAGGCATCTCACGAACTTGGCAGTGAAAGGAACAACACTGTTAATAACAGGTTTTGTTTAAAAATATAAATCAGTAGAATGCCATTCTACATGCTTACATGTCCAAGAAGATTGTGGTGGTGGTCTGGATGGCAGAATCCCCTGTTCTTCTTCCCACTCAATATCTCCAATACTAAAACTCCAAAGCTAAAGACATCAGATTTCACAGAGTACTGCCCATGCACTGCATACTCGGGAGACATGTAGCCACTGCAAAATATTAAGGACAAGGAAAATGAAGTTCATAAACAGTTCAAGCTTATCTATAAGAGAAGATTAAACGTACTTACTATGTTCCAACAATCCTATGGGTCTTGGACACAATTTGATCTCCCTGAAATGATCTAGCCAGGCCAAAGTCCGAAATTTTCGGATTCATTTTAATATCTAGTAAGATATTGCTAGCTTTGAGATCTCTATGGATGACCCTCAGTCTAGAATCTTCGTGAAGATAGAGAAGCCCTTTGGCAATGCCACCAATAATGTCGATGAGCTTACGCCAATCTAGTAATTTGCTCTTTGTCTGGTCTGTCCAAGTTCACCTTCATGTTAGTACTAACCTTGCATAATTCTCAACAAAATTTCATTAACCGAAGAAGATAACCAAACAATAATTTCCTGCTTTAGAAGGGTCAGAGCTCAAACCAAAAATAAAGGACTCCAAGCTTTTGTTAGGCATGTATTCGTAGATCAAAATTTTCTCATTTTCTTCCGTGCAACACCCTAGAAGCTTTACAAGATTGCGGTGCTGAAGTTTGGCAATTAATTTGACTTCATTTATGAACTCATTNATGTCTTCTTCCTTCAGGCCTTCATTTTCACAATCTTTCTCGAGTCTTCTTTTTGGCATTCCTGGAATATTAGGAACTGAATTGGGCATGATTTTCTTCAACAGAAGAAATATTGAATGGAAGCGGCCAACCATCTACTCAAAAACATTTCTAAGTTATGAACTATAGAAATTTCTCAGCCTTATAAATATAGCTTTACCTTTGAAACTAGACTTCTTCTTCCGTATGTATGAGATCAATCCAAGTGTTAGAATTCCATTGACTAATACTACAGCGCCGGCGATGATTCCTGCTCGTTTTATCTTGCTGGCCTTCCCCTTTTTCCCATTATTTTCTGAAAACGAAGTCAGAGTTCTACTCAATCTGCATATATCTGACTATTGATCAAAACACGTAGTAATTTTGAATATACAGACTGGGCGATATAGTTGTCCAAGTTATCCTTTATTCATAGTAAAAGAGCAAAATTCAGAGCAACTTTATTTTTTAATTTTTTAGAAGGAAAATAGAAGTAAAAAGTACCTAGTTCTGAACTGGCCATCTTTATGTATAGCTCTTGCCCACCCTGAGAGTACACAACAATGTCAATCAGTTCCCCGAACCAAAGCAAGCAGCCACTCCCTTTTCCCCTAATATCTAAATTGGAATATGCTGTGCAAGAGCAGTTTTTCAAGCACAATCCCTCGCATTCATCGAGGCTCAAGGTCGCATTAAACCAGGAAGAAGATGTGTCGGGTAATTTCAACCCCGTGTACTTGAAGAAGCCATCTCCAATATTGCATACCAATGGAGTCCTTCGAACACATCCATCAGACCAATCTATTGATTTCCAATCTTTTGGCGACTTGGGTAAGAATCCTTTCAAGCATGCACATGCAGGAGAGTTATCGCCATCGCAGGTAGCGTATGCCCCACAGAATGCATAAGTTTGACACGCATCTGCCTGGGATGTGGCGTAAAGCTCCCAACTGCGTGTTCGATCCATCCACATAAACCGCTGCGCAACGCCAGATGGGTTTATTATATATCTTGAAAAAACAGAAGTGTTTACGAGTGTGAAATAAAAATACACCTCGTTCTGATTCATCACGAATTCATAGTCGAACACTGGATTCCGAGTTACGCCCGGATATCCCGTAAAACGAAGACCATTCCATGACCCCGTTCTAGCCTTTATTGTATTCCCCTTCATGAGAACCCTTTGCGGAAGCCCACGAGGATCTAACCTTACTGAAAAATCACCTCGAGCAGGATCTTCCGTGCTCTTCCAAGATGATATGACTTTATCTAGACCAGTTACCAAGTCCCTTCCAATCTTCATTTTTGGTAGTAATGTGTCACAAGGATAATCAAAACTCTGCCACAAAAATCTCTCTGGGTCATCAACATTTCCATCTTTCACAACAAGATTTCCAGTATCCAGGAGCTGTGCAACTGGATTTTCTGCTGTTCTTGATGTGTTAGGTGACCAAACAACATTATTCGTGCTATTGAGGAGGGCAAGAACTCCTTCATCGGTGACCGTTAAAACTCCGGAGTGATCGTTAAGTGGAGTGTCTCTGTTAGCCACCCATACGACTGTCCCAGAAGATATCGCGTACCATATTCCGACGTATCGGTTTTTTGAACTGCCTGGGCTGAAAAATCCCATTTCAAATGTTCCACCGGCTGAAACTAATTTGTCGCCGTCTCTGATTGATTGACTGGAAGGAAGAGTGTCCAGCGTAATGGATGTTTCTAAGAGGGAGAACAATAGAGAGAATACAAAAAAATAGGAACAGGCATCGGCCATTGATTTTCTAATGGCTATCTACTTCTGTTTGGGAAAACGTAAAGTGTTTGTATGGTAAATGCAGACAAGATGAGATATATGGCGAGAACAGCAAATTGCTTCTTTATATATGTATATATATAGCATATTATAGATATATATGATACAAGAGTCAGTATAGTAGAAGCCGCCCGACACAAGTAAGCAAATACAACATAAAAAAAAAAGAGCAAAAAAAAAAAAAGAAAGAGAAAGAGAAAGAGAAAGAGAAAGAAAAAGAAAAAAAAAGAAAAAAGAGATATGGGATCCATGATTTGACCTCCACCCATTTTTCAAAAATGACAGCTGCATAATACGATTTTGATATAGTCTAATAAATGGACAGTAATGCTATGAATAAAAGTCATAGTGAAATGTTTTGTACTGTATTTTGCTAGTTTGGACTGGCTAAATACGACTTTAACTATCTTTTTTCCATGATCATTGATCATAAGAAGTGAAAATATAGAAGGATAGCAAGTGAGAAATACGTCAAATTGCCAGCGGACGACCATTAGAGACTATGGAGGCACATGGAGATCACGCGCCACACTAAGAGTGTGGAGGTTGGTCGGATCTAAAAGATCTCAAGCCCTTAGCCCCAAAAATGATGCATGTGGTTACGACAGGCTCTCCTCAGTGTGGTGGCGCATGAGACGTATGTGCAGCTCTGTTTGACATTCAGCTTCGGCCTTCCAAAGAATCGACAGCTTGGGAGTCTTGCGGTGGGACACGTGGCGGTCATGGGAGGTCGAAAAGCAATAGATCAACACTTCTTCTTGTTATGAACGGAAAACAAAGTAAAAATCAGAAAAATAGAGTTGGACAACTTCGGGACAAGCCTAACTAGAGGAGGGTGGGTGGAGCTGAAGCTCGACTCTTTTATGGGCGAAGAAGAGGGGATGTTTAAGTTTTTGGTTGAGAGCGAAATTGCCTAGAGAGAGAAAAGGGTTAATCAAAATTTTCCCGCAATTGAACAGCAAATTGCTTCTATGTGTACACATCTTAGCTTTCGTCATTGACTTTAGTTTTCTGGTTTTAGGTTAATGCTAGCTGGTTGTATATTGGGCCAAGTAGCTAAACAATGGACGTAGGCACGTTGCTGAACAATGACGTCATTTTATACTTAAAAATTAGTTATATATATAATTATATATTAATTGGGCTGGGCCAACGCGAGGTATAATGTAGGCGGGCCTGGGCCTAGCCTACCCCCGCTGCAGCAAATACTATGGGTGGGGCATCCTACCCCGCATGGTGCAGGCAAAGTAGACCTCGCCCCCAAGAGGGGCCGAGGCGGGGTGGCGTCGGTTACAAAAAACAAATAAATAAACTAAAAATAAACTAAAAATATAAGAAAAATAATTTTTTTTACAAAAAACAATACAATCTTTATTGTGGGTTGGGATGAGGTAGCTCAATTTTTATATCAAAATTTGTTTTAAAAATCAGAAATGCTACTGTGTCGCTTTAGTTATACCGTTCATTTTTCCCTATTGATGTTACACTACCATGTGGTGCCATGTGTTTTATTAAAAAAATTAAAAACACAAATATAAAAGAGATAGAGGGATTCTATGGTTTCAGTTTTCATTTTCTTTCGTTTTCAAATACAATTTTTTTAGTATATATTTATTTTTTATTTTTATATTTTAATAAATCACATAGCACTATGTTGTGATACAACATTAATGGGGCCCAAGTGTATAATTGGGACGATATAGTAGTAGTAAGGCTGCGTTTGGATGCTGAACTGAATTGACTTTAGTTGAATTTTTTATGAATAATAGTGAGTTGAGATTGTTGAATGAGTTTGATGGGATCCACTTAAAATGAGTTTTTGTTGTGTTTGGATGTTAAAATGAATTTAGATATATTTATAAAAAATTGTAAAAGAAATGGGACCCACCACTGTTGACGTCAGATTTTTATTCTCACGCGCTGCAATAAAAAAGTTGTCCCCCCGCAATGACGCAATCCGCACAAACTGAGAGAGAGATGATAGTAAAAAAATAAATAAAGAAAACAGACCAAGAGAGATGGTAGCAGAAAAAAAAAATTAAAGAAAAAAAAAAAAGAAATGAGCTTTTGTCAGGATGTTGATGTTTGAACAGTAGCTAAATATCAGCTTTTTGACTTTTCGGCATTTTAGTCGTTTCCATCCATCTATAGCATCTACACTAGAGTGAATTCACCGAATTCATGAGGAGATGCAGTCATGATCAGTGTTTGGATGGCTGAATGAGTTTAAAAGTAAAGGATGCTCAACTCAATTTGGGATCCAAACAGGCCCTAAGAATTAGAAAAATTTTGTATGCAGTCCGCACTTGGGGACTGTCTACGCACGACTTGAAACGAATTGTTTCATCAATGGTGAAAATGCTATCATTCCATTAAGTGGAGTAAACACATGAATGAAGTCAGGCTAAACTCTCCCATCTACTTCAGAACTCTCCATCTTTCCAAAATTGCCGTCGCCTTTGTCAACCCGAGACCATTGTCCCCTTCCTCAACTCGAAGCTTCAATCCCCTTTCTCAACTCGACGTCGGCCCCTTCCTCAATAAGGTGAATTTTTCAATAGAACCATACACTTCTTTGAGATTTTGGAACCATAAATTTTGCAGTGGAACCTGTAATTTTTATTATTTATGTTCTTTGTAACTTTGGGATTCTGGTTGGTTGCTTGGAAAATGGGGATGGGGGAGCAAATGGACATGGATTGGATGGTGGGTTTTTGTTTTTTGCCCATCAAATATTTGCTTTTAGGCTCACTTGTTTTGTAAACTACAAGTCCGCTAAAAAAAATCAAGTTCTACCAAGATAAACCAAAGCCCAAAAGAAAAAAATCAACTAACAATTTGGAAGGAAAATTAATCAAGGAATTTTTGGAAGCCAATACATGCCTAGTGACTTGAAGCATCTAATAATCCTACTAGAGTCCCATTTACAGCAAGCTTCTATAATTTAGATAAGAACAAGAAAAGCAAGCTTGTAGAGTGCCATCTTCAGTGAGATGAGATAAGATAATTTTAGATAAAAATTAAAAATTAAAAATTGAATAAAATATTATTAGATTATTATTTTTTTATATTATTATTTTAAAATTTAAAAAAATTAAATTATTTATTCTATTTTATATTAAAATTTATAATAATCAAAAAAGATAAAATGAAACACTTTTATTATCCACATCACTTGGTTCATATTTATTATCCACATCACTTGGTCCATATTTTAAAACCACCCGTCACCCTCCCCCCCCAAAAAAAAAAAGCTCCTGGCCCCATTTCCCCACTGAATTTTTTCCTAGTCAAAGGCCATTATTTTGATGTCATATATATCTACCAGTCTACCACTTAGCCTCAATTAATGTGGGGGCTTATTGAAAGATGCAGAAACTGCCACGCGGTTCCCTGCAGATAATATATATCTATATATATATATAGATATATTGCCCTTAAATACCTTCAACTGAATGTAAATTGATAAATGGTTCAGTGCATTTAATCTATGTTACTGTTGTTTTGTCCAAGTGGATGCAGACGTGACCTTTGTAATGTTCCTCACATTTCCATTTGATTATACGAGTCGACCAAACCGATGCTTAAGTTGACTTTTTCTGTGAGCCAAAATCAAAGATATTTTTCTGCAAAAGCTTATATCATATTTCAACTGCCGCCAGTTTGGTAGCCAAAAAAAAAAAAACACTAATCAGGTGCTTAACTCCTCCCTTCTCTCTTTATCCCTCTGATGGACTCTTAGAAAGCTATTGGGTGTGGATCAATCATGATTATTATTTACAAAAGCCCTTAACTTTTGTGTTTTAACATCATGTTAGGTTTTGTTTAAGTCAATATTTGACCAAATAATATTGTACATTTCAATAACATTTTCACTTTTCTTTTTTTTTCTTTTTTTCTTTTTTTATAAAAAAAAAAAAAAAAAAAAAAAAAAAAAAAAAAAAANAAATCTATGTAAACAATATTATCAATAAAATAAGAAACTCCATGCCACCTAGGGTTGTAATCGAGCCGAGCTGAGCCGGTCTTTGGCTTGTCGAGCTCGGCTCGACTCAAAATACTTGAGTTCGAAATTTTTTTTTATTTTTTGTTCGAGCTTGACTCGATAAGATAAACTCTCAACTCGAACTCGAGCTCAAGTTTGTCCCACAAACGAGCTCGAGCTCGAATTGTTTATTTTTAAATAAGATTTAATAATTAATAAAATAAATAAATAAATAAATAAAATATCTAATATTGAATTTATACAACTAACAAGTAGAATCTTTATTGAATTATAAAATCTTAAAAAAAATTATAAATAATTAAAATATCTAACTAGTTGATATTTATCCAAAATAACAATATATTAGCCTACATATATTATTAATACATACACTTAATATGATAGCATATATCTATTTCATATATGGTTCCTACATACTAGTATATGAAATTATTAAATTTTATCAACTAATTATTATACAAATTATAAAATATACCTATAAAGTATATTCACTATATAGACATAAGTAATTAGATTACGTATTATATATTTAATTAAAAAAGTAGTATGCATATATTATTAGCTAATACATATATATATGTATATATACATAAGTGTATGTATATATTTGTGACATGTTTGAGGTCCCTCATGATATCTTTGTGGTATATTGATGATTTTCCTATTATCATGTGGCCTTGAATATGATATTTGGCTACATATGTTGATTGAGATAAAATTGTATTGCTCATATTATTTTATTGAGAATTTGTTCACTCTCTTATAGTCAAGAAAACTGCCAATTCTCACACCCCCATTAAATTACTATTTACTGACCATATGGCGGCTCACCACTTCATTTCACATATTTTTCAGAGTTGTAGAAAGTTCTTTATTTTGAAGTGATAGCTTTTAAATCAAAGATTTCAAAGTAGACGTGGTTTAGTCACTTGAGGTTGGAAGTTTTGGAGCTTGATGATTTTGTTGCTTGAAGGTGGTTTTGATTGTAAATAGAGTTTTCTTATGGTCATATTTTAGTTATTTTACACTTTTTGTTGGAGTATCTGTAATTGTAATCATTTAGAATTTAATGTCTCTAGCCAAACTTGTGAATGGGATTTTGAGTATCATTGTATTATAGTTGTGAATATTTTGAAAGTTGTGTATATGATATATGTTGTAAACAGGGCTAAAGTTTTGAAAATATAGACCGAACTGTATCTGCTTATAGCTTTGGGTTTGGGGCGTTACAAGAGATGATCCACCTCCTTCTGCAATCCCTCTAATAGTTGCTCTGATATCTCCAACTTTCCTTGCAATTCTTCAGCTGCTTCGCTGTGTTTCCTAATGACCAAGGCCGCAAGAAGGCAAGCCACTGCATCGTTCAATGCTTTATCTCCTTTAAGATTTCCCCTTTCTCCATAATAATCTCATATAGACTTGAATCCAATTCAACAAGTGAAGAAAAAACCAACCCACCAACCGGTTTTCTCATCTCCCAGTATGGCTTACCATCACTGCATAAACCAGACAGCACAATCCCACATACCCAAAATCCTATGCTCTTCATGGCTATTAAAGCTTCATGAATAACCCATTCCTTGCCAGAGTAAAACTTTTATTTACCATCTTCTTTAGTTTCACCTTTCCCGAAATCCTTGTAAAGACTTCTTGGCTGAATTGGTTTCAGATGCTTTATTGCCGAAGACGGTGAATTCTCCACAAGGCTCAAAGCATGAGCTAGCGGAAGCCGAGCTTGGCCAAGATATGCAAGAGAGGAACCAATGGAATTGGAAAGCTCCAGCAAACTCAAGCTGCAGCTTAGATATTCATCCACAGCAGCAATTTCCCAATTACCAATGGGGTAATCAATATCCACAACTAGCTTTGCAAAAGCTTTGCTGATGGCAGGTAGAAGGCATCATAGGATGCTGCATTCAGGCAGGTTGTTAGAAAAAAGAAAATGGAGGTACTAAAAAATTTGTTAAAAAATTCAAAAGGATGCTGCAATTATACCTCCATGTTAGATTCAAAAGCACGTCAAACAATTCAAGCATAGAATTCAAGCATAATCCATATCATAAACCATATCAATTCAAGCATAGAATTGGTATCAATTATAACACTTTAGCAAGAAATTAGGAGTGACAGAGGCAGGGAATTCAAGCATATACATATCATAATCCATATCAATTCAAGCATAGAATCCTGTGTTTTTTTTTTTTTTTTTTGTCTGTTTGTTAAGATTTCCTTATTCCAAACCTTTTTAACTATCTTTTCCTTTCTCTAGCTTTTGGGTCGTCCTTGTGGTCTTTTAATCAATCAATCACGACCTCCCACCTCAAATATCATATCTTTCTAGATCTTTGACTTCTTTGATCCGAAATCTCATATTAGTTTCCTTTATTCCTTTTCCTTTCTTGGAAAATTCCATCATAAGCTTTCTAGTTGTTCATTATTGCAAGGCAATTTCATCTTTTCACATGGCAACCTTTTTCACCCTTGAAACATTTTGCAACTTACTCAAATCTTATATAGCATATGTACAATAACTTACACTTTGCAACTTACTCAAATGAGACAAACATTAATCCATCACATACTTGGCATTCAGGACAAGTGTTTTGATACGACTACTTGATCAAGATCCTTAACCGCATCATAATTAATGCATGTCCATGCATTCCAATCATTTATCAAAATGATTTTAAAATCCGGGATTTTTTAACTTACAAGGAACCAAAATTCGGGACATCCCAAAACAACTGATCATTTTGTCAAAATGAGTTCTTGATTTTTATTTTTTTTTCCCTTTCTACAATGATCTTTTTTTTTTTTTTTTGGATACAACCCTTTCTACAATAGCAAAATAAACGAAAAAGAAACTCAACTTAACATGCATAAACTTCAAAACATCAGCTTAAATTTTACAGAAAATTCCATTTCCTTTTCTCTTTAGACGAAAAGAATAATCAAAATTACGAATAAATTTGATTTCTCCACATTCCCTTCCATCTCTGGAGAACGAAAACAAAGAGGCAACCAGGAAATTCCACACTCAGGTTGATGGAAAAACGTTTTTTCCAAACAAATGTGCACGAAGAACACAATAGGAACAAGTTAGAGAAAAAAAAATACAATGTGAGAAAATCAAGAGTGATAACTCTTCGTCTGTAAAAGGAATATTCCCAAGAGATAGATATTAACAACAACAAACAACACTATAACAACAACAAACAACACTATAACAACAACCAACAACACAGCAAAGGAGGGCCCATAGTCCATGGGGACTTACCACCAATCACGGCACTTTTACAACGGCTCCTCCATGCAACGGCTAAATCTTTATTTGGCAACTGTTTTGATGTAATGAACTCTATAAAAAAACAATAGAAGACTCTCAGCACTCTCACGGTGACTGAAACATTTCATCAAACACTTTGTACTCTTACCTTCTTCATGGTATCAGAGATATTGTGAGAGAAGAGAGTCTTCCTCCAATGGCTGTCATTGCTCTCAATGTTGTAATTTCGTCACATTGCGCCTCAACAACAACTATCCACTGTGGCGTGAGCTAAGAGCCAAGACCTTGTGGACCACCTCTTGAATGACTCCTCGGCACCTCCAGAATTTGAAATACCCGTCGATGGTGCCACTGGTTCTGCAAAACAGAACCTTCCTCAACCTTCCTCCAATGGCGAAAAGCAAATCGATTGCTAAGACGATGGATTAGGGACCCTTTCGGAAGTAGCACTTGGACTGGTTGTCGGTCTCAACTCCGCTCAACAAGTCTGAAATGCCCTCAAAGATGCCTACGCTCATGAATCTTAGGAACGAGAATTTCATCTCGCACAACAGCTGACATACTTGAAGAAGGAACCCACCACTCCACTAGCTGATCACTTGCGGATGTTTAAGGGGATGTGTGACAGCTTGACCTCCATCAGACGGCCTGTTGCAGACAAGATGAAATTTTTCTCCCTCTTGAACAGCCTCGGCGCCCGTTACGAACCCTTCACCACCTCCATGCTGAAACCTCCCATGCCCAGTTATGCTGAGATCCTTCCTCTCCTCCACGGGTATGAAATCCGCACCTCTCTCCATGAATCTAACACCTCTTTCTCCTTCTATGGTCATCGGACAGGTGCGCCGCCCTATAGGGATCACCGTAGTGGTGGTGATCGATTGCAGCAGAGAGGATTTTCCTCTCAGGGTCGTGGGTTTCATCCCACCACTCACTCAGTTAGAACCTCACCGAATACGGGCTCTCAAACCATGGGCTTTTCAAATTCCTCATTCACCGGTGAGCCCAACAACAGGCCCATCAATTATAAAGCCCGTGACCCACCAAATACCTGTCAAATCTGTGATAAAAAGGGTCATGTTGCACTTAAGTGCTGGAACTGATTTAATCACTCGTTCCAGCCTAACGATATCCCTCAAGCACTGGCTGCTATGACATTAGATCATCTGTCACCTGAAAATGAATGGATTGCAAACACTAGAGCATCTGCACATATCACAAGTAACCAGGTATGCTTGAGAATTTACGTCGGTATTTTGGTACTGATGCTATTTTTGAAAATGTGTGGTATCAGTGTTTGGAACATCCTCAGGCCTTTGTTATCCAAGTCCTTAAGTCCAAATGGCGTTTTCAAATTTCTGGCACCAGTAAATTGGCCCTCTGTAAAAGTTGCCAATTAGGCAAACTAAGCAAATTCTCTTTTTTACGCACTTCTACTTTTTTATAAAAATTTATTGTGATTTATGGGATCTTGCTCCAATTATTTCTGTTGGTAAATTTTCTTACTGTCTGCTTAATTAATGTCTTTTCTAAATTTATGTGGTTCATTCTGCTATGAAAAAAATCTGATTTCTTTTCAGCCTTTCTAAATTTAAAGTCAATTCAATAAAAAAATTGAAAAAATAAAAAAATTTCAAACCGATGGCGGTGGAGAATTTGCTAATACTCAGTTTACCTCACATTTACAACAACAAGGCACTATTTATCAGTTTTCCTACCCCTTACTCCTGAACAAAATGACATAGTGAAACGTCGTCATCATACTATTTGAGAACTTGGTATGACAATGCTTTTACATAGTAGTGTTCTAAAACATTTTTGGGTTGAAGTTTTTGTCACTGCTATCTTTTTAATAAACCGTCTTCCCTCCTCTACTTTGGATTTATAATCACATTTCTCAATTATGTATGACACTTTCCCTGATTACCAATCCTTGCATGTTTTTTGCTCCAAATGTTACCCATACACTTGGGACACTAAGCAACATAAATTTGATCCAAAAATTCTACCATGTGTCTTTTTAGGCTACAATGCCCACCATCATGGATACAAATGCTATCACCCTTCTACAGGTCGCATTTACATTTCTCGTCATGTTGTTTTTTATGAACTTAATTTTCCTTATATATCCTGGGAACCTTCACCTTCCACCACCTTCTGACCTAACTTTATATATATTTGACATCTAGATTTCACCTCCCTCAGCCTCACCTCCTCCCCCTACTCTGTCCTCTCTCCCGGAGCTACATATTCCCTTACCATCGACCATTCTCTCTTCTGCCCCTAAGCCACAACCACATATCCCTACCTTAGTCACACCCGACAGCTCTCCATCTCCTCCAACTCTATGTACTTCATCTCACCAACGCCACCTCCTCCTCCTCCTCAACACACAATGATTACCCGATCACGTGCCGGTATTCAAAACTCAACCCTAAATATGCAAATCTCTATAATCTCAGAATCATACCCAAGGAGCCCAAAACCATATGCTCTGCCCTTAATCACCCCTAGTGGACCCATGCTATGTTTGATGAACTGAAAGCCTTATATGCTAACAATACCTGGACTCTTGTGAAACGTGAATCCTCCATGGATGTTATTGGTTGCAAATGGATTTTCAAAACAAAACTCAATGCAGATGGCACACTTGATCAACTGAAAGCTCGTTTAGTAACAAAAGGCTTTCACCAAATAGCTGGTGTTACCTATCATGAAACCTTTTTCCCCGGTGATCCGACCAAATACTATCCAGACTGTTATTAGTATTGCTCTGGTCAACTACTAGGACATTTATCAACTGGACATCCAAAATGCATTTCTCCACTGTGACCTCCATGAACCTGTCTACATGGAACAACCTATAGGTTTTATCCACTCAACTCATTCCTCTCATGTTTGTAAATTAAACAAAACTTTGTATGGCTTAAAGCAAGCCCCACACGCATGGTTTGATAAATTTAGTAACTTCTTACTTACTTATGGTTTTAATTGCAGCACTATCGATTCCTCTTTATTTATTTACCGTTTCTCTCGTGGATGTCGTATATTACTCTTGTATGTTGATGATATTTTACTTACTAGCTCCTCCGTTGATTTTCTTTATGAGTTTATCTCCCCCTTAGCAGTCAATTTGTCATGAAAGACTTAAGTCACATCCATTACTTTTTAGGAATTCAGATTACTCATACTCCTGATGGCCTTACCCTGACCCAAGCTAAATAAGCTCGTGACATTTTAGATCGTGCCCAAATGAGTGGCTGCAAGCCCATGGGCACTCCCATGATGGCTAAGACCAACGATCTCAAATCCACAACTCTTTTTTCTGACCCAGCCCATTATCGCAGTCTTGTCAGTACTCTTCAATATCTTACCCTTACTCACCCTGACCTTACATATAGTGTTAACTTTGTATCTCAATTTATGCACTCTCCTACTGAAACTCATTTTAAAATGGTTAAACGTATTCTTAGATATGTGAAAGGAACAGTTAATTTTGGACTCCATTTCAGCTCCAACTCTACACTTGATTTTTATGCCTTTTCTTATTCAGATTGGGCTGGCTGTCCTCTCACCCAACGCTCCACAACAGATTTTTGTGTCTTTCTTGATAGTAACTGCATTTCCTGGTCTACAAAAAAGCAGCACACTGTCTTTCGCTCAAGTACTGAAGCTGAGTATAGAGCTATGGCCCAAACTACTGTTGAACTTACATGGATCTCATTCTTTTTCGTAACCTCGGCATCAAGCTACACGCACCACCTTTATTACTTTGTGATAATCTTAGTGCACTTTATATGACTGTTAACCCAGTGCTTCATGATCGAAGTAAACACATTGAGATCAACTACTACTATGTATATGAACGTGTCGCTCTTGGCCTTCTTCATACCCATCATGTACTGGCTTCCTTACAACTTGCTGATCTTTTTACCAAACCACTTGGGCATCCGACTCTTTTTCTTCTTTGCACCAAACTGGACTCATACCTTGGCACAGTTTGTAGGAGCATATTAACAACAACAAACAACACTATAACAACAACAAACAAAATGCAACACCAACAACTAACAACACAGCAAAAGAAGGCCCATATTTAATGAGAACTTACCACCAATCACGGCACTTTTACAGTGGCTCCTCCATACAACGGCTAAATCTCTATTTTGGCAATTGTAATGAACTCTCACGGTGACTAAAACATTTCATCAAACACTTTTTACTCTTACTTTCTTCAATAGAGAGAGATTCTGTGAGAATGGTTTGAGAGAGAAAGAGAGAGAGTTGGGGGATGTACATTCAGAGAGGAGATCTAAAAGGAAGAAAAAATTCTCGACTGAAATACCTGACCTGTGCAAAGAACAACAAGCGGTCCCCAAGCTTCAATTGTGAAGAAGAGGTCCCCAAACTTCAACTCGTGTGAAGAGTGGCAAGAGGCGACCGTGGGGGTGACAGGACAGAGGTGCGAACACGGGAAGGTGAGGTTTTTCAAAATTTCATTCTGAACCGATGCAAGGCAGAGGTGTGCGTTTTATTCAAGCAAAAGAAAAAAAATAAAAAATAAGAAAGTGTCACGTCAGGTGGTTTTAATAAACAATGGCTAATGTTTTTCAGTGACTTCTACCTTGAAAGTTTTGGGCGCCAAAAAGGACAAAGTTGTCAGGTTGGAAACGTTAACTTAAAAGACAACAGTGAAAAGCAATTTTCCAAACAAGAGTTTAACAAAGTTATATATTTTTTGGTTCTTTGTTATGAATTCATTAGGTAGAATTCAACCTTAAAGATCGTTTTACAAAGGAAGGGTGCCTAGGGGTTTATAAACCACCAACCAATCTCATACTTAGTCAATGTGGGATTGTAACAACCATCACGCTCTACAGCCGACGTCCACAATGGTCCCGAAGCTCACACGGGCTGGCTGTGCGCTAGGTTTTTCTTAGCCCGGACGAACACTGTCATGCTGGCATCACCCTCTGTGCTACACGATTGCAACTGTGCCAACATGGACTACATATGTGGGGTGGCTCTGATACCATTTATTATGAACCCATTAAGTAGAACTCACTCTTAAAAACTGACTTACAAAGGAATGGTATCTAGGGACTTATAAACTACCAACCAATCTCATACTTAGTCAATGTGAGATCGTAAGATACTTTGTGTGTACAACTCATTGAAACTATCAAGGCAAAGAAATTAAGCAGAATGTACTTCCTTCCCCTTCAAAGAAAACCAGCAAATTAATCCGTCTACAATGTACTCTAACTCCACCTTAATATCACGCCTAGGTGAGCCTTGCAGCTCTCTCCCTTTCTCCCCCTCCTCATATGTCCTTTGTTTATCTCATTTTCCTTTGCATTTTCTTTCTCTCTTCACTAAATTTATAGGAAAAATACTCAATTCATTGTTTCTCCGGTCACTATATTCATACATATTGGTTCATCGTACCTGCCACGCACGCTGCTCTAAAGATTCCAGAGAAAAGTGATGTCAAAAAACTTGAGCATGAGATTCACGTGTCGCCTATACTTAGAAGTACAAGTTTCTCGACCTCTCGCGTATTGACTCAATAGAGCAAGCCGTAAATGGTAGTGCCAAAAAAAAAAATCCCGTTCCGTGATCATATAAATAGCACCACTTTTTTATTCATAATTTAAATCCAAAGGGTAATGCCAAAAAATAAGATCAACTTGTTAGAATGGCATCATTAAAAAATAAACAGCAGTTGGGTTAATCCCATCTTTCTATTTTTTTTTTATTGTGCCACACAAGGAGGCCAACAAAAAATGTTCGTTGGGTGAATCAACAAATACTCATTTGTGTAAAGTAAGATTAGCTTTTGTTAAGCATCACATTGGTCATCCACATCATAGGCACTAACACTTGTTTATTACATTTTCTTTTACTAGATTAATTATAAGAGTAATGATTTGTACAAGTTTCAAATAGACAAGTCTGATGCAATTCTTTTGTAAAAAATTAGACTTTATTATGAAAAAATGTAAAAAAAAAATATATTCTTTATTAATGGGATCTATTTTTTTTACAAAGAGCCTACGCGAATGTATCTATTTGAAACTTTTACCTGTCATTACTCTTAATTATAGACTTGTCTCTTTTTCTTACTAAAAAGACATCTTTTCTCCTTTCCTTTACAAAAGAAACCCATCTCCACGCAACAAAACATTCCACCACTCTATAAGATTTGAGCATCGTTAGATACAGATATAAGTTGTATAAGAGCCGTATACTCTTTTTTTTTTTAAAGAAAAATTTATTATTAAAAATTTAAGTTTTCATGTAGTTCTCATATCTACTCTTTTTTTCAAAAAAAATGTGTAACACTTATGTAATTTATAACTACAAATATTATTTCTTATAGAATTTTTTAAAAATAATATAAATATAATTGTTTTACAACTCATTTTGAAACCAATAGTGATATAGTATTTTAAAAAAATATCTAAGCTTTCCACTTTATTAAAATTCAAATTTTATATTAATATGCTCATTTTAAAATAGAGTTGTGACATGTAAAATTATTAAGTAATATAATTATTAAAAGGACTTTTTATATTTTTCTTTTATTTTTATAAAACAGTTATAAAAATATTATTATTCCAATATTTAAAAATAAAAATTGGTTACATGTGAGATGCAACATAAGATGGAAGTCTAATTATTTTAGAGAAGTGTTACATATACAAAGAAAATATATACAAATAAACTTACAAATTTATGTAATTTTATATAATTCATTAAATCTATTTTATAATCAAAATAATTTTATAATCTAACATATTATATCAAATTTAATTACTTTTAATAATTTTTTTGTGTCTAAATTATTTATAATTATTTTATCTCTGGTCAGGCAACTAGCACATGCTGACGGATTCCAATGGATTACCTCACCCTCCTGTGTCATTTCGGTGAAACTATATCCCGGAAACAGAGTGTGGGACGAAAATGGGCGGGCCGGAGGAACAGAACTCCGGCTTCCCTCCCAAGTCACCGGGACCAACGTTAGAGGTGGTGGAAGAGGATGACAGATTCGAGGCGTTGGTCATGGACCTGGATGATCTTGATGGTTCCTGGCCGTTGGATCAGATCTCCTTGTTCTCCGACCACAACCACGAAAATAATGATAATTCTCTCCCCATGTCTCCGCTCTGCCTCTCCTGCTCCGACCAGGCCTTCTCTCCTCTCTGGGCTTTCGTCGATGGAAACGACTACGCAACGCATGCCACCTCATCTCTTCCGGACTGCTCGGGCTTGCTATCCAGTGAGTTTGGTTTCTCATATCGCTATAGGATTGGGTTCTGATATTTTGATTTGTTTCTATTGGAAATGTTGCAATAGAAGTTTAGAAGTTTCTTTTTACAGTGTTTGGTTTGGGTTGTTGATTAGAATTGGATTTTAGTATCGATACTAGTACTTTTTGCTTCTGTGAGTTTCGGATTTTTCACTGAGTATGCAAGTGGGAAAGACCGTAATTGCTGCTTTTTCTTTCCTGGTTCTTTTAAGCTCTCTTTGGTTGCGGAGAAAGTGGAAGGCAAAGAGAATGAAGCACGAGAATTGCCAATAAAAAAAAGGGAAGATTAAACTGAAGGAACTATTATTATATGGCCATGCATATCTAGCTGAGTTCATCCTTCTCTTAGCAATTGACAGAGAATATAAAGTATAGTAGGGTAATATCTTGTTCTAACTATTCTCAAGCTAGAATCCTTGCCGAGAACTTTTGCACCTAGGATTAGTCGGGACTTTTGTCCCAGAAACCCAGTGCCAGTAAAAAAGATATTTTCAATCTAGAAAATTTAATCACTAACAATAACTTTGATAAATTGGCCTTAAAAGAAAACAAGGAAACAGATCCTACAATTTTTTTTTAAAAATGCATATTTCAGAAATTAGTAAATGATAAAAATTTAAATTGGCCATAATAGAATCCTTAGAAAATGAGAATCTTTGAAATCATCTTGGTACCTTATAAAAAAAATACAAAAAGTTACTGTCTGAGACGAAGCCCTGTTTTATGAAGAGTTAAAAAGGCCTATCAACATAGAAGGCAGCTGTGAAGTAGAAGAATAGGATTAAATATGACCAGATGAGCCAATATTCGCCAAACACCTGCCACTTTGTTCCCCTCTCACCTCCAGCTTGAATTGCAGCCTTAAAAGGACTTCACCCTCCTATCATAATCAATGGGGTGGTTACCTTCTTCTTTGTCTTGTTTTTTACCCCATCTTAGAGTGCCAACGAGCTTTGATACCAATTGTGAAAGGAGAGACTAGATATTGTTTTAGCTAGACACAAACCTTTAAACCCTCAAGGGATTCCAAGGAAATCACTCGACTGGAAAATAAAATAAATATCAAACAGAACTTTGTTGAAATATTACATATAGATGGCCTATTTCTTGGTGCTAGAAAGCTTAATTTGCAAGTAATAACAACCCTAAACTATAGAGTATCTTACTAGGACATGATTTTGACCATGCAATAAACGTAAGGAATTAAAAACATGAGGAAATAAACAACATAAGGAAATAAACACGTAAAATCAAAACTAGTACAATTATATAAAAATATAAAAGAATTAGAAAATGATAAGAATTGACCCCTCATATTCTAGAATCAAAAGCATAGCATACACTTAATTTGCTTTGATTTTGTTTTCTTTCTATCTTTCTCTTAAGTCGTTTTCTGTACAATCAAGCGGACAATTGCATATTAGTACGAATTAGTGTATTGGATGATGTTTGCTTATCATGTTCAGCCTGGGTTTTGAATTGAGACTTTGTCACCATCTGCAATAGTTTTTATTATATTCAATTGGGTTCGTCGATATTGTCAAATAAAAAAATAGGATAGTTTTGTACCACTTGGAGGTTCACTCAGAGGTTCACTCATTTTGGTTCTGACTTTGAAGTTACACCATATACAGGTACTCCCATTTCTATAGCTGAAAGGACAATGGTGAATAATGACGGTAATCAAAAACTTCCATCTCCATTTATTGAGCTGGCGCCCCTGGACAATCCAGATGGGTATTGTGCCATCAAGGAGAGGATGACACAGGCACTTCGCACTTTCAAAGATTTGACAGAACAAAATGTTCTAGCTCAGTTTTGGGTACCTGTAAAGAATGGGAATCGGTATGTGCTCACGACTTCAGGCCAGCCTTTTGTTATTGGTTCTCATATCAATGGACTTCATCAGTATAGGATGGTCTCTCAGATGTACATGTTTCCCGTGGATGAGGAGACCGATGGACTCCCTGGACTTCCTGGCCGTGTTTTCCAGACAAGAGTACCAGAATGGACCCCAAATGTGCAGTTTTACTCCATGCTGGAATATCCACGTCGTAATCATGCCCAGAATTACCATGTTCATGGAACCTTGGCGTTGCCTGTGACTGAGCCTACTGGCCAGTCCTGTGTTGCTGTGCTTGAGCTCATCATGACTTCAGCAAAGATCAATTATGCACATGAATTTGATAAAGTCTGCAAAGCACTTGAGGTCGGTCTCTTTTCCCCTTTCTGTGCATGTGAAATTTCATGCTGTGTTCTTATTTGATGAAGTTTAGATGATGATTATGCTCTTCGTGAGATTCTTTTAAAAATATTGTTGCCCATGAAATTGTTCACCTTGGAAAATATTGTTGCTAACTTCAACATTTCAAGATTCCTCAGTCACATAATTTCAGTTCTCCTGCAGACAGTAAATCTGAAAAGTTCCAAGATACTGGATTGTCCAAACACACAGGTGAGCTGCAAATATCATGCATGTCAAATATTTGTGCTCTAGAAACCAAGATAAATCCGGTTTCTTTCAGTTTTTGGTCCTTTTTCTAACACAGAAATATACTTGGACATGTTTTAAACCAGATCCGTAATGAAGGTCGCCAGAATGCGCTGGCTGAGATTTTGGGGATATTGACTGTGGTGTGTGAAACTCACAAATTACCTTTGGCTCAGACTTGGGTTCCATGCAGGCATCGTAATATTCTGGCCCATGGTGGTGGTTTGAAGAAGAGCTGTACTAGCTTTGATGGTAGTTGCATGGCACAAGTCTGCATGTCAACAACTGATGTGGCATTGTATGTTGTAGATGCTCACATGTGGCGATTCCGGGAGGCCTGTGTTCAGCATCACCTGCAAAAGGGTCAGGGAGTGGCTGGGAGAGCATTTTTGTCTCATAATTCATGTTTCTGTGGAAACGTTGCCCTATTCTGCAAAACTGATTACCCCTTAGTTCACTATGCACGAATGTTTGAGCTAGCCAGCTGTTTTGCAATCTGCTTACGGAGCACTCATACTGGAGATGATGATTACATTCTCGAATTTTTTCTGCCCCGTGGCATCTCAGATTTATATGAACAACAGATATTATTGGGCTCCTTACTGGCAACCATGAAGCAGCATGTCCAGAGTCTTAAGGTTGCTTCAGGTATTGAACTTGAAGAGGAAGTATCTGTTGAAATCGTTCGAGTTTCTACAGACGAAAGAGTTGATTCAAGACTTGAATCCGTACGAATACCCCCATCTACGAAATCACCTCCTAGGCCTGATGGCTTGCCGAATATGGGAGATGTGGTGCAGGTAGATTCATCAAAACAACAGTTAATGGTGCACTTGAATGACATAAATTATAATGGTACTGGAAGCCTCAATAAGTTTTCTCCCTCGGAGAATAAGGAGATGAGAAAAACGTCAGAGAGAAAACGTGGAAAAACTGAGAAATCAATTAGTCTTGAAGTTCTCCAACAATATTTTGCTGGTAGTCTTAAAGATGCTGCAAAGAGCCTTGGCGGTATGCTTATATTGGTAGTGAAAAGCTTCTTGCAATTTTTTCTTTCATGATTTGGGTGATGCTGAATTTTTTTTACATAAAAACTGGCTTTTTTAATTGACAATAGCAATTAAAATGTATTATTCTTGGGAACATTCTTGCTTTGCAGTTTGCCCTACTACGATGAAGCGCATCTGTAGGCAGCACGGGATTTCCCGATGGCCTTCTCGCAAGATCAACAAGGTCAACCGTTCCATCTCTAAGCTAAAGCGTGTAATTGAATCTGTTCAAGGTGCTGAAGGAGCATTTGGTTTAAGTTCTATCCACGCACTTCCTGTCAGATCCAATCAACAAACGCCACCATGCTTTAAACCCTCTGAACCTCAGGAAATGAATGAATCACCGACACTAAAAAGCAATCATCAACAGGATGACATGGGAGATCAATTGCAAGGAGAGAGAATGCTTTGTCCGGAGAAACTTGTTCATGATCATAGTAGTTTTCCCCCAGAGGTCGATAAAGGCTCAAGCGGGTCCAAATCAAGGAGTGTCTCATGTGAAGAAAGTGCTGGGAGCCCAACTTCTCACGGATCATGCCAAGTTAGTCCCCCAAATGAAAGCACAGTACTGGCAAAGCATCCATGCGTTTCTTCCATCAATCAGCAATGCGTTAATGTAGGGGGCTCCCCTGAATTTGCATATCCAACTACAAGTCCACTAAATATGTCAGCTACATACCCAATACCTGATGTTCTTTTGATGACAGAACCACAAGAAACATTTGAAGGAATGCTGATTGAGGATTCTGGAAGTTCAAAAGATTTGAGAAATCTGTGTCCTTCAGTTGCAGATGCTCTGTTGGATGAGCAGGTCCCAGAATTTTGTTCGACAAACCCTCCATGTCCTAATATGGCTCCCAACCAATCCATGGTTCCTCTTGCTCACACGATGCCACACAATAGAGCTAGGAAGGAGATGAAGAGCCTGACAGTGAAGGCAACATATAGAGAAGATATCATCAGGTTTCGCATCTCCTTGGGTTCGTGTATTTTGGAGTTGAAAGAAGAAGTGGCAAAGAGGTTGAAACTGGAGGTGGGTACATTTGAGATCAAGTATCTGGATGATGATCATGAGTGGGTATTGATAGCCTGTGATGCTGACCTGCAGGAGTGTGTGGATATTTCAAGATTGTCGGGCTGTAATACAATCAGGCTTTTGGTTCAATATATAATGTCCAATTTGGGGACCTCCTGTGAGAAGTCTGGGGAGTGAGAATTAGGTTGTATGTATTTGTAGTTCTAGAGTCCCATTCTTGTAGTCTCAGGATCCTGTAAGTTGTAAATCTTGGTTTTATGCCATGCTCAAGTTGCAATAGAATTTCCATTCAATTTAGGACTTCCTAGATTCGAATTATAACCTTTGACTAGTACTTTTGAAATATAGATTCAAGCGCTGTTTGAGTTTTTCTCGAAAAACGTCATCTTTTATAAGGAAGAAAATGGCTATTATACTAATTTAAAGATCAATTACTTATATACACCTAAACTTGAGAGTAAGGTAAAATAATTGGCTTAAATCACATGACCAATAGAATTGGAACCTAATTAAAATATTATAAAGAGCAAGAACTTTTCTTTTTCAAATAATGTGAAATCTCATATACAATATATTCTTATCCTTATTACATGGAATATTATAATCTAATCCTCTTAAATTTTTTACATCCTCGTCGGATCAGTTCGTCGTAGGTGACATGATTCAAGTTTTACATTTTTAGTTAGAATAAGCTCTAATATTATTTGTAATGTCTCAATAGAAGGCTCAAACTACATGACTAGTCAATGACATAATTGAAACTTCATTAGAACTTTATAAAGAGTAAAAATTTCACATTTCTAAATAATATGAAATCGCATAGACCGCCTACCATTACCCAGGTATCACGTCTTATCTATCTTCCCTATTGTCATAATACAAAGCATCCTTGGAATGAACCTTTTTCAAGGCTTTTAACAAAGTCCAAAAGACATACAGAGAGGAAAACGATAGAGAAACTTTCTGTCAAACAGAAAAAGTTCCCCAAGGCAATAGCATAGTTGCTGACCTGCCTCGTTGCAACATGGAATTACACTCGTATGCATATGGCGAAGCCAGGTACAGGGAAGAAAGTAACATAGTAATGACACGTAATCAGATCTAGACTGGACAAATGTTTTGGAAGTGGGGTCCAGTAATTCAACCGTGGTGTTAGGTGGGTGGAAACTCTTTTAATTAAGCAGTAGCAGTCGCAGATCCATCATCATGAGGTCCAGCACTGCCTACCAGCTTATTCTTCTTAGAGTCATCTTGATCAGCCGCCGCCACCACCACCACCTCAGACATATCCAACACCCCTTTGCTTAATTTCCTGGCTGCAATCTGTCGTTTTGTGGATCTGTAAAAGGTCGCATAGAGAAGCAGCTGGGCTATGCCGAACAGTGTTCCAACTGCGTTAGGTACCTGTCACCAAAGTGCCCATGCATAGCCATAGAGGCCCATGTAATTCTCAGATTTTCAAGCCAATTTCAATTGGTGTATAATTACTATGAGAAGCACATGACGTGCTTAATTACTATAATGGACATGGTTAAAAGGGAGAGAGAAAGATAAGAGAATATGTGAATTATTACGGCAATAAAGGGGTCGAAACGGATAAGAGCGTAAGCAGTCCAAGCAAGACCATTGGCGAAGGAAGCGAAGGAGAGGAAGAATGGCATGTACTCCACGCTTTTTGTGTATATCACCAATTTCTGCATCACAACATGACCAATTAATTCACTGCTTCAGAAACAAGCCCGGCTATTGATTAATTTGTTTCTCATTATGAAATATAAAAATATAAAATACTTTTTTATACTATTATATATATATATATATATAACAATGCATGCATGCATGCAATGAAATTTCAATAAACAGACTTATAAATAATATTCTTTTAACAAAAGTAAATTTCTTAAAACTCTCGAGAGAGACTCCATATCGGGAAATCCTTGTTAATTTCTTTAATTACTCAATAATATTGTTGTTATTTCTTATAAATATTACTCAGTATATATGAGACTCCATTGTACGTAAAAAATCAAATTTTGGCAGGATATAAAATGAAAACCCAGAAAGAGTAATATCAAATTAAATTAATTATATGTCTGTATGGTGATAGTAATATATATATATATATGTATATATAGATATGGTTGATTAGACAAATTACCATGATAGTCAATGGCGAAGCATACATCATGACGTTGAACGCAATGCATACGATGCCGACAATCGTAGAGCGTTCCTTGGGCGTATGGGCTAGAGTTAGAACTAAAACAGTGAGAACGCTGATGAATATGAGTTCAACAAGCACAAGAAGCAAAACTCTCAGCCTCTTTTGCGGGTCAGAGTAGATCAAGAAGAGGATTATGTATGCGAGTTCGATGGCTGTCCCCGTTCCATTAATGGTCACCACCAGTGTGCTGTGGGGATGCACCATGGGCAGTCCGTACAAGGTCCAGACCATGCAGTTCACTAGAGTTGCTAGGTATGGTGCTGCTGAGTATTGCTCTACTGAACCTTTCTTCCATATTTGAACAAAAGTTGGCCTGAGAATTGATTAATTAGATGCCGTTCGTTATAAATAATATTAAATAATAATAATCAAATAAAGAATGTAAATGAATTTTTTTAGTTTTATCTTTCGATCTTTCCAATTATTTAATGTCGAAAAAAAAAAACATAAGGCTTTGTACTAGAGGAAAGGAATATATATGATCTTTTCCCGGCCCCCACAAATGGTGGTTTATGGATAGAAAGAGATTAATATTCGGAATGCCGAAATGATGACTGCCATTTGTAGACATGTAAAGCAAGCTTACACCGGGGACAAGAACAAGAAGAGGGAGATAATGTTTCCTGAAAAACAAATTAAGAATCCCATGTCAGTTTTGAGTCGAGATCGTGAAATAGAAAATGGTAATGAGTTCTGTCGATCCAATCATCAAAACTTTTGAGGGGTCAGTAGTCATGAAACTAAAACATATATGAAACTTTTTTCAGAGGATCAAACTATAATATTATATCCTACCTAGAACACCAACTACTGTTCGAGCCGCATCTGCAGAAACCATTGCTGGAGCTGAAGAAGAGCGAAGGACAACGAGAAACCTAAAAGAAAAGTGGGTTTTGAAGCTGAAGTTAGAAGCTGATGAAGAGTGAAAGAGAGACAGAGATATATATAGAGGGTATGTGTATTGAAAAAAGAAATAAAATATGAGATGGCCGTTCGGTGAGGGTCTAGAGATAAGATTATGGTAATTTGGATGGTACCCAAAACTGCTCGGTCACTTGCATGACATGTATTGGGTGGCGCAACGTAAAGCAACACATGGAAGGAAGTGCCTTAAATGTAGGCATCATCGCTGTGGGAAACCATGGCAATTCTTACCCTGAGGCGGGTGAGGGGGAGAGCTGGCACTGTCTTCAAGATTCTCACCACCCTAGCCTTAATTACAGGTATCAGAAAGTGTCATTAATTTCCATGGGTTGCTTTTGTTAGGGAGACAAAAAAAAAAAGAGGCCACACTTGTAACTTGTCATTACTGACACTTAACCTGAATTTAAGTCTAACTTATCCAAATCGTTGTGCAACTCCTGGCTAGCTAGCTAGCTAGATTTATGAGCATTTATTGCCAAAATAATTCATTTCTCTGATCTGTTGCGGTACGTATATACGTAGTAATATTGAGAAAGAAATTAGTCAAAATAACATGAATATTATTGCATAAGATGATCAAATAATAGTCAAAGGATGTAGATCGAGTACAGGAAATATTGTTTATCATTGTGATGATGAGGTCGATCATGATCAAAGCTGGTTTCTTGTTTACCGAGAGAATTATGATGATTTATACGTACGGGCTGTTGTTGGATTCCTGCATGCAGCATGGATTGTGATCAAATATTGTGGGGGCAGGTGAGTCATGCTTAGAATGTGATCATCAACTGAACTGCATGCATCAAATGTTGTCAGGTCGTTAGCACGCATGCATGAGCGAGCTAGCAAGCTGGTTTATTTACTACTACAACTGTACGTCATGTCCTAAAACGTTATATTATCTTAATTAACCGTTGAGTCAAAATGGATGAACTAAATTAATTAAGTAGATCTTTAATTAAAACTACTTAATATATAAATATAATAATTTCCCCATTTAGCAAATGCTTGGCGCTAATCCTTTTCTTAGCCATTTCATAGTGATGATCTGACTATATATAATGTTATATGTACGAGTTTTCGGCCAACATGATCATTAATATATGGATCATAATGGAGCAGAATGATCGAGAAGACGTTAATCCATTTACAAGTAAGAACGTAATCAATTTGTCTACGTGATGCAGTAGTGTACATTGTATCATGAGCTGGCTGCTTGCGAAATAATGCGAATAGGAAAGGAGCATGTATGAGAAATTATTGTGAAAAACGATGACAAAAGATAGAAAAGTCAATACAAAAATAACAATCAAACAATCACACGATACAAGATTTATGTGATTTGACAAATTGTCTACATCCACGAGAGCTACAGAGAATTTTTATTACTTGAAGAATCACAATACAATATTAGGGGGGACTACTGTACATGCTCTAGACGGCCATGTCATAACATAACATATATATAGTGAAACGACAGAAAAAACCTTAAAATATGAATGATAGCGATGTGCACTCGAGCAGCGTGTCGAGCAGGCCTCGAGTGAACTTGCTTCCCGCATCCACTGGAGTCAAGTGTTGAGTGACTCACAAGCGAACTCTCTGACTTGCCTCCGCTTGAGCGACTAATGATTCCACTTGAGCGGTGTGGACCAGACTCCACAGTACTCAACAGAAATAATTAACACAATAATGCTAAATATAGTTTGTACAAATGTCGCACATTCCTTTTTTAAAAATAAAAATAAAATTCATCATTAAAAAATAAATTTTCATATGAATTCTAGATATATCCACTTTTTTAAAACAAAATGTAGGTTTTAAAATTTTAGCGCGCGCCCCTTTTACCTAAATAATATAATCCTGTTAATTAATTACTGATTAAATTATAATTTTCGAGTGGTACGCTGACTTGGACATGATTTCCTACTCTTCGACAGAAACTCAAAATAATTATAATTATTTTGAAATCATGAACTGCAATATTATCTAACTTAATGCAGTTTTTTTTTTTCTTTTTCTTTTGTCACGATCATCATTTAATAAAGAGAAATTTCCCTTTTTCTTAGTCTCAAATGATCCTGATAATAATCTTTTCAAAAGACCATGATCAAATATGCCACCATTATACATAATATTATATATAAATAAAATATAAAATTAAAGACTTGAAAGCTAGCATTGGGAATTTGACGTTCAAAAGAAGCCAACGCAATAATATTCCAACAATGGCTATGCATAGCCTTTTTATAGTCATTAGCGGTCATGTCCATGTCTTCACCAATGCTGGCCGTCCAGCAGACCCGACACCAACTAGTGGCTCAAGATTTCAAATTCTAATCAGTATTATTATTAATATTAGTCCATTTTTAGAATTACTGTTCATTGTTTGAGTTGGGCTATTATAAGTGAATTATGTCGATATTAATATACATTTTTATTGGAATATTGGAAGTATTAATGTAATATCTTTTTTTTTTATTTTTATAAAAGTGCTTGAGATTTTTGAGTTTATGGGGTACTTTTCGGTTTAAGAAGGTTCTAATTTAGAGATGTGTTTATTGAACTTTGAAAAATAGGTGGTGCATGATCCCTGTTTAAAATATGAAGAGAAAAACAATTTTTATGATTTTTTTTTTTAAAAAAGTTTTGTAAATGCCATTAAAATGAGTCTATTTTCATCACAAGTAGTCATTCTAATCATCGCAAATAATTTGTCACAAATACTAATTTTTCTTGTCGTGTCGGGATTATAAGATCATGTAATGGCGTAGAAATGCTTGGCGATTAAGAGTTAGAATTAACTTTAAAAAAATTAGGTTAATCATAATTAAGCGTGACATTAATTTCCTAAGTTCTTTTGTAACTGTATCTACCATATTATTATATATGTATATCCTAATTAATTTGTTGTAATTAATAAACTGTGAGTCCCTAATATATTTTTATTCTGATCACATTCTCCTTTTTCAAAAGATGATCATGTTTGACATGACGATCACGGCCATTATGAGCATCCAAAGCACTACCTAGCTAGTTATTTACCTTTGACATAATATATGTTTTGCTAATATAGAGTAACGCAAGGATTATATATAAACGTGATTCCAGGGGAAAAAAAACACACAATATTAATTGTGATTAATCTTGGGCTCAAAGGTTTGAGTTCTGAAAAAAAAAAATCTAATTTTTCTTTTTAGATTAGAAACGAAAGTTTTGAGTTTTAGCAAGAATTTAGTACGTGTACGTTTTGATATTAAACCAAAAACCATGGATTAATATTATAGATATTTTGCAAGGTGAGAATTAGCTTCCGTTTGGATGTTGAGCTGAGTTGATCAGATAAGTTGAGTTCTTTATAAATAATATTGAGTTGAGATAGTGGAGTGAATTTTGTGGAGTCCACCTAAGATGAGTTTAGATACGTTTGGATGTTAAGATGAGTTTAAATATATTTATGAAAAGTTGAAAAAAGTTGTAGATCCCGCATATAAAAAAGTGTTGAGTTGAAAAAATGTCATGGGTCCCACTTGTAAAAAGGTTTTGAGTTAAGATAAGTTTAGTAATTTGAAAGTTGAATATTTAGATATTAGACTCAAAACACATAATATATATATATATAATTATTTTATAACTCATTTTATATATCAACTATTAATAACCATCCCATTTCATTTAAAAAAAAAACTCGATTTTACAAAACTACTTTTTATTTGAAATAAAGTTATAAAATAGTTGTTGTTTGATAGATTTCCTGGAACACTTGTAATTCTCACTTCCTTGCACACCCGGACAGACACCAAAAACTAGTTAAATGGCACAATTAGAATCTATCATATACCTAGAATAGAATTAGTGTAATGATACCTACACAATACATTTTATAATAAAACTTTGTTACTCTCATCTCCACACATACACCATAATTTTTTTTCATTTGTTTTAATTATTTTTTTTATTGTTCCTAAACTAATTAAATTCTTCTACTCATCATTCATACACCACATATTTAATAAGAGAAAAAAATAAAAAGTTAAAAAATTATATATGGTGTGTGGTGAGGTTGATAACTAAAATTTTTCTTCATGATATATTTCACAATACATATTTTAAAGAAAAATTATATTCATCATCTCCACACACCGCACACTATATTTTTTTATATTTTATATTTTTTTTTCTTATCAAATTTGTGATATATAGATGATGAATAGAAAAATTGATCAATTAGTATAAGAAAAATAAAACCAAAAAAACTAAAATTAAGAAACGTTATATAGTGTATAGGAATAATGAGTAAATGAAGATATTTTTATAAAGTGATGTCACTTTTATAAACAGTTTTATTAAAATATCTTCCATGAATTTTAAAATATAATTGGGTAAAATATTACAAAAATAAGCCTTGTTTATCATGTTTGATAGAATTATAGTACTAGTCTTTAATGTTCTTTATTGAATGATTCAGCATTTTCGATGTGATTGAGATAACGATGATGAAGAAGAAAATAGAAGATTGATGGGACCTAAAAGTAGTGAATGGTGTCTACTCAAAATTAGGTGCATCTGCTTTTCTTAGGACGCAGAATTTGAAATGCATAACCTTATACATCACATATTAATATATTTTTTATTTTTTTTTATTTTTTTTCAATTTTGTTTTATTTTACTCTTTT
The DNA here is from genome assembly GCA_003123785.1 of Pterocarya stenoptera. NCBI lineage: Eukaryota > Viridiplantae > Streptophyta > Magnoliopsida > Fagales > Juglandaceae > Pterocarya > Pterocarya stenoptera. The sequence continues at coordinate 434,638 of QEOT01003177.1, forward strand.
TAAAATATTTATATTTTTTTATTCATCATCTATATAATACACATTTAATAAGAGAAATAAATAAAAAAAATAAAAAAAAATTATGATGTGTAGTGTGTAGGCTGATACAAAGATTAATTCTTTGAAACATAGATAACAAATATGGAAAAAATTTCATATTACAAAGTACAGACATTAATTCTTTAAATTGAAGTAAAGGAATTAATGAGGAAAATTACGTTTTTTTTTTTTTTTAATTTTGTTTTGTTCTTCTGAATTTGGTAAAGGTTTTTATTTTGAGGGCCTAACCTAACCCAACCCAGGCTATAAGAGTGAGTCGTGCATTTTGGTATGGTTCCATATTGCATGAATATTATATGCTATTGGAGGTGAAATGAAAAGGTAAACATGAAGGCGTAGACGCACAGATCAATTGTTGAGTCAGGATAAATGATATTAAGTTTGTGATAGGGAGAGATCATTGACTTCAGTACTAACACCAGCTAGATACAAGACGTGCCAGATGCTGAAGTGAAGGTGCGTCGAGTACATGAGTTGACCCAAATGATCATTAATTAATTAGAAGCATATGCTTTTTATTTATTGGTTTCTGGTGGTGTTAATAATTATAATGAAGAAGAAAAAGAAAACATGGCTTATTGTTTAGGAAAACATGTGGAGGAGCGAGGCGAAGTGCGTCGGTTTGACCCTCATGAGCTATTATTTTGTTGTTAATCATGATGATAATTAATTGGGTTTCCCTTTCTTCTGTACAAGAGATTAAGATTCAACGTATGATTTCATGGGTTCCTACAATTCAATGATGCTCTCTAGGGTGTGAGAAAAACATTCTTAAAAATATGTCTTATAATTTACATGTAATGATGAGAAGATTGACAAGTAAAGCTCGGATTCCTATGGTACAATTCAAAGCATGGGGCAATGGTGTCACTTGGAAATTTTTTGGCGTGGAGTTCGGTCTAAAAAGGCTTAAGGTCTTATACGTACGGATAGCCTGATTTCAGATAGAATGAGTTTACTTTATGTTAAAACGTTAGGAGACTTGGGAGGGTTTTTGGAAATTTTTTTGGATATCTTTTATTGATGTAATTATGACAATTCCTCTGAAGGTTTTTTAATAATATGTAGAAGTTCCGTCCTCTTTCTTTAAAAAAAAAAATTAATAAAAAATAAAAGCATAAGTGAACAAACCATTGATGAGGAATATAGATAAAAGAAAAGTGTCCAATGATGTTTGCCAAAAACAGATAAAAGCACAAATGATGGGGAACAATTACAAACGTTATCAGATTTATTTCCACTCAAATAATGGGGGCATTTTCCTTTCGGTGAACAACTTCAAGGTGACAATACCGACATTCAAAGTAAAAAAGCAATTAAAACATCAGAAAAACCTCACCAAATTACAACTTCAATCCTATACATGATCCTCTACGCTACAGAATGAATGTGCACGTGTAAGGGGAGTAGATAGATATGGATCTTCAACTTCGAAAACCCAAACTAGGCCACCTCTTTGTCACTTCTTTCTTCGTCTTCTTTGAGGTGGGATCGATGAGGTTTTTCAGTGACTTGGCTTTTCTGTCTCGGGTCCTGCCTGCTTCTTTCAGGAGCTCGGCTAGCCTTCTTTTCTCATCTTCAAAGTCAGGATTAGCAATTCCAAGCTTTTCTTCTCTTAGTTTAAGGACATGCTCCAACATTTCAATTGCATCATCCACTCTGAAATAGTTTGATAACATTGTTAAAAATCATAGGAGAAAATAACCACGTTCTTGCTTTCAAGCATGAATGGTAGTACTAATAAGAAAAAATATTAGAACTATGACAGTCTTTACTTATGAACCATGGGCCTTAAATAGCAGTAGTTTGACAATTGAAAAAGAACACGCAGGTCAACTTGATGAAGTACTGGAATAGAGAATGAGCCAAACCCAAACCAAAAAGAAGGCCATCAAGTAAATCTGGTCATCTGAGTTATGAGCATGTAATGCAAAGGTGATTGAATAACGAAACAAAATTGAGTACTTCAAATATCAATCCATGAGAAAGCCCATTGCCAAGAAAAAAACAGAGGAAAAGAAATGAACAAGTCAAATACAACTCAAGAAAGGCTTTAAGAACACATACCTAACATCGTTGAATTATTCCAATTGTTAAAACAGCAATCAAACTCGGGAAGTGAAAAACATTAAATTAGACCATGTTTCTAATTTGTGTGGATATCTGGAGCACCCATATCTAGGATTGCTACTTTGGCTGATATGACAGGTAACACAGGTTGCATAACACAATCCTTACTATTACTCAATCAAAATCAATTCATAAGGATTGCATGCTTTCAGTTGCAGAGAGATGAACCCTTTCTTTTTTATTAGTAGATGAACACTAGCAAGCTCATCAAGCCAAAAATTGAAACTCAACTGTTGGCTCAGAGGATCAGGCAAGTCAGCCATGAGCAAGCAGCTTACACCAAAATACAGGAAAGAATAAACTGTCACAGAAACATGCAGAAAGACCAAAATAAAATGATTTTTTACCTTCCCATAGCATCGTAGGTTGCTGCAAGATTGCTATATACTCCAAGGGTATCTTGATGGCATGGGCCACACTCCTGTTCCAGAATCCCCCTCGCTTCTTCAAACAACTCAGCCGCCTCATCTATCTTGAACAACTGGACAGAAGCCAATCCCATTTGGTTCAACACAACCCCAAAGAAGGCCGACTTCCTCTCACCACTAGCTCTAAGTTTCGCTATAGAACTTTCAAAAGAGTCCCTCGATTCTTCATACCTTCCAACCATGTAAGACATCACTCCCATTCGTGCTTCTATTCCTGCAATTGTGCTTTGCTGTCCTGGTTTATCCTCCAACATTTTCATTGCCTTATGCAAAAGCTTCAGAGCCTCCTCAGGCTCATCCACAGACTCATAAATGGCAGATATTTCAGTCAACCCCCCAGCAATGTCCTCTGCTGTGGTTCCAGGCACAGGCTTTGCGTATATCCTCAGGGCATTTTCACAGTAGGATTTGGAGTCTCGGAGCTTACCTGTTCTATGATATAGGTCAGCAAGGCGAACAAACACAGAGGCAACAGACGGGTGGTTGTCACCCTTTGATGATTTAAAAACGGTAAGTGCCTTCTGGTAGGAAAAGAGAGCCTCATCATAGCGACAGAGAGACATGTAAATATTTCCAATGCTGACATCAATAAAGGCAACCTCACTCTCTTGTCCATTTGCAATCATTGCCATGCTGGCAAGGACAAGGTGCTCAAGAGCTGTTTCATACTCTCCTTTTGCCTCACATATGAGAGCCATCAGCCTGCGGTCAGCTGCTTCTTCAAGAGATGCTGGTTCACTGTGCGCACGATGAATTTCAAGCGTTTTTTTGCACAACTCTTCTGCTCTATCAAACTCCATTGCTTGAACGTGGGCCTCAGCTAAGTATCTGCATTTTCAATATCAAATAACATAATTCATCCACCATACCAAGAGATTAGGCACAAGACGAAAATATTTCAAGAAACCCAAAAACTTGTAGGCTGCTTTTTAAAGCAAACCTATACTATGAATGTGATGGGCACAAGAAGAAATATTAAAATCTGTGAAAGCAATCTACCATTCAAAATCTCTGGAGGGATAACATAGAGTTCCAGTTGGCCACTAGACTGAAATGTACATTCAAAATCTCTGAAGGGCTAACTTGAGAAAAGAATAATGGTACGCCTACAACCCTCTTACAACTTTTTTACGACCCATTTCACAATCAACCAATGCAATCATGCCACCCCATTAAAAATTAATTTCAATTTTACCAAGCTACCCTTCACTTAATATAGAGTAGTAAAAGAGTTGTTAGAGAGTTGTAAGTTAATCCTTTTTGGTACTGCTATAAGTAACAAGACATCTTTAAAACAAGCAATCCAAGTACATACTAAGTATACAAGAAATACACATCTAGAAGAAGAAAAAGATAAAAGAAAAGACAGTAACTTCAAACCGGGTAGTGTAAAAATCATTTTTTACACCATCCAATACAAAACTGGCACATCATACCTCCATGAAAAAAATTTAAATGCCTGCCTCACATAACTTTACCTCCCCTCCCTCCCTC
>QEOT01003177.1:438816-508246 GCA_003123785.1 Pterocarya stenoptera
CCCCCCCCCCCCCCCCAAAGAAAAAACCCTGCATACTGAAAAGTCTGCAATTTCTCTCTCTCTCTCTCTCTCTCTCTCTCTCAAGCGAAACTCCAACATTGGTCTGCACTCTCTCTCCCTCCTCAAGCCACCTCAGTCTCTCTCTCCTCGAGCAGATCCATATATCCGAAACTCTCTAACCTCTGTCAGTCGATCTCTGTCGGTGGTAAGTAATATTTATATTTGTTGAATCTAGTGTATTATAGGGGTTGATATTGTGAATGTGCTTGTGAATCTAGTGTATTTTATGTATTTGTTGAATCTAGTGTATTTTAAGGGCTGATGTTGTGAATAGGAGCTGGTATATTTTCTGTATTTTGGGGCAAAGTATTCAAACCTCAGAAAGCTGCTACAATCCCTGAATGCAGCCACTGAAAAAGATTGGAGTTTATTTCGCAATGAAACAAAAATTAGTTTAAAATTATTTAAACGGCTCCAGTTTTCCTACTTGTACAGTTATTTTCTTCAGTTATCAGAAGCATTAGTATAGAAATTCCAGACTAAACATAAAGAAGCGGGTATGCCATTTTTGAGTAATTGGCAGATTTCCCATTTTCTAGCCCCAAGTCTCAATTCTCAAGAAATGAAATAGATCACATACCTCCAATGTTTTGATTTCCTAAAAACTAGCAAACAAAATTATAAAATGACAAGAAAGCCAGCGACTGGCAGTCATCACTAATTTTTAAGGAAACTTTTCGGGGAAATTTCACTAATTTCGGTCGCATTTACGCTTTCCGAATAGGATTAGAAAAATCTTAAATTCGGCATTTGTAGTACATAATAGCGAATTGGCTTTAAACGAATTTTTTGGAAGGAAAAAGAAAACACCATCTATATATATAAGCTATCTCTAACATACAAAGGCGAGAACGAACCTGCAAGTCTCTCCAACCCTCGGATCGGACTCCCCCAAGGCATCGATCTGGATCTTAAGCCCTTCTTCGTAGCAAAGGATTGACTTATCGACCTGTCCGAGCATCGAATACGTGTCCCCCAGCTGCATATGACCCGAGAACGCAGCAAGCGCGTGGTCCGCACCTCTCGGAGGGTCTGGGACCCGGATCGCCCTCTCCAGGACCGGCACTGCCTCGTCGAACCGCCCCAGGCTGCAGTATATCGCGGCCAGAACGTGGAGGCTCATCGCGAGGTCCAGGCTGGGCTCGCCGTCGGCCGGAGCGCACCGCTCGAAGGACTGGGAAGCGCGGAGAGCGTAGTCCAAGGCCTTGACGGGGCCCTCGCCGGACGCGATGGCATCTCGAGCGAGCTTGAGGAGGAAAGGGCCGAGATCCGGGTTCTCGAGAGCAGACTGAGAGTTGGGGTTGAGATCAGGGTTAGGGTTAGGGTTGGGGCTGGAGGACTCGGGCGGGGGCTTCCGGGGAGAGAATTTAGATCGAGAAGGGGAAGGAGAAGGAAGCCTCCTGGGGAGCGGGGAAGGAGGCTTGGAGTTAACGGGCTCGGATCTCTGAGGTGGGGTATGGGCATCGGGGACGGAGATACGGAGCGGCGCCGAGTCAGGCGGTGTTTTAACGGAGACCAGGCCGGGCATCGTGACCGCCAATCGTATGAGTAGTGGGAAAAGCGAGAGGCGGTGACTTGTAGAAACGGAGAGAGAGCGTGATAAGAGGGAAGGCAATGGTGGTAGTGGAGAGGATTAGAACAGATTTCGTTCAGCAGTCTGAAGTCTGAACAAAGCCATGGATACTGATTATTCAGAGGCAGAGTGGGAACTTTGGAAGAAGATGAGATGTCTCAGTCTGCGTGTGGCTAGCAAAGTGGGAGGGAGGTTTCAGAGTTCGAGCGGCTGTAAAGGACAAAATGGTAAGTTTTGGGGGTTTTGGCCTAAAGAGAGAATTGGGAGTTGGGAGGAAGGGTTGGGTGGGGGTTGGATCGTCAACTCAACTGACTCCGATGCTGAGTTTCCATCTTTTCCTCTTAAAGCAAAAACCATAGGCTTAACTGGATTTTGATTCCGTATCTTTTTCTCTTTTTTTTTTCCTTTTTGGTCCTCCAAACATTCAGTAATCACCTAGAATGGTCCTTCTCATCCAATGAATGAAATCTTATCGCACGTAATGTTGGATATCATTACCATAAAGAAATCTTATATTTTATCCTCTATTTGATTCTTTTCAATCATATTAGTTTATCCAAATATTTGGCGTAGAATGTAGAGTGATGAATAGTGATTGATAAGAAGAATTTTTCTATAAACTAATACAGATGAGGAAAGTATTATATGTGACATAACTTTTGGCAAAAGGCTTGTTTCTTTGCAAAAATGAAACACTCAACCCAATTTTGTTTGCAGTCGTATATATAATAACTATGTAATAAGTTTTGATTCGTATCTTATTGCTTCTTAAATATGCATGGGCACAAGTTTTGAACATTCTTTAATTTCTAGTCTCCTAACATTTGGATGGGTGGTGATTTTAGTAGGAATCGATCTAGTGCTAGAATTTAAGAGAGATTACACATGATTTTATATATTCTACAGGCAAAAAAAGAACCCTAATTAAAGGATATTAATTAATCAAGCAAACTAACGATCGTGCATGAGACTCAAATTGATCATCATGTTAGCAAGAACTATATGACAGATATTCTAAACATTACCTACAATAACCCGGCTCTCTTTAATTTGCACTATATTGTAGGAATGATTAGTTGAGATCAATCTCATCTCTAGACACACAAGTTAAGGACATTAAAGAGATCATATTGGTATAATTAATGGAATGGAGTCAAATTATTTAAAAATCTTAACGATCAAGATTGTATTAATCACTACAAGAAAACTGCTTATTTATTGTCAATTATTTCTTGTAAAAATTATTATTTCCTGTTAAAATGAGTCTATTTTTATCCCAAATAGTCATTCTCGCCACAAATAAGATGTCTCAAATGCCCTTTTTTTGTGGTGAATATTGAATAATTGAGCTAAATAAAGATGGGAAAAATATATAAATAAGTTATAAGAGTTTGATGAGGTTGATCATTTGATATAGGTGAAACATTTCAATCCATAGTTTGCATGAATCAGACCTCTCATCCAAGCCAAAGATGCCAAAAGAGAGTGATCCTTTCTTTATCTTCATTCTTCTACCGGACTGATCTTGCTTAAACTGCATGCTTCATTAAAACAAGCATTAATTAAGGCGTTTATATATAAGCCATTGTGTCTCTCAATATCACAGTTGATCTTCCATAGTTCCATGCTTGTCGCTGTCGGTCAAACTGTGAATTCAGGATATATATATATGTATATATATATAACATTTGAACAAGATTTCACCCTTTCTGATCAGTTTATCCTTGAACGATGGCCTGGTTTCAATTTGCATGCACTGTACGTATTTTAGGACCATTAAAGCTGAAATAACTGGATCTTTTTCTCTGCCCAAAACCAAGTTTAGAAGCAGATCAGGCGCGCACACACACGCACACACATATATATATATAGGTCATGGAAGCTGCATCTCCTCCTATTTGTCATACTTTGCCATTATTCATGAGTTGGTTTTGCGTGGAAGGGAGAAATATATATCTCTTATTACAAGAGCTTTAGATTAATCAGGTACGTCCTTCTGAGTTTAATTAAAAAGAAAAACCACTTCCCTAGATGATTAAGATTTCCATATTTGTCAAACCTCGAGACTCAGGTTCTGAGATTAACCCGAAGTACTACATACAAATGATTTTCGACCCAAACTTTATTTATCTGTTCATTCTTTTTCAATGTGTTCATGAGTACAATTTAAGCGCTCGTTCTATGGCCAAATACTTTTAGGGCAAGAAAATTTTCATGCCATTCACAGTTATAAAATATATATATATATTTATATATATATATATGACAAACCCTTCAATATAGACTCGATCACATGCATCTCAAATCTCTCTTGATCAGCGACACCATTCTCACAAAAGATTAAGGGCCGTAAATAACGAGCCTCGAGTTTGTCAAGGATTATTGCCTCATCCTTTCCCACCAGGGCTGCCTTTCTTCGGTTCATGTGCAGGATTGGCAATTGGATCTTGATAATCCGAGTTATTCAACAGTGCATCAACTCGGATCAGCTTTCTCGCCTTCATTTGGATCATTGCCTGAAAAGTATGGCATCCATGAGGTGATTATTTTTAACTCGTATATAAAGAGCTACAGAGGTATATGCAGCACTTGCATGCCTGCAGCTAAGCTTACCTCCAGGCTTGAGTATGTACTCATTTTCATACCATTTCTGAGGCCATGATGATCAGCACTCCCTACAAGGAAGAAACATGATGATGATCTATGTTAACCCGGCCAGCTCTCTGATTTTTGGAATTATTTTATGTTGTGAAACCTACTAATTACCTGAAGATGAGGAAGCTGCCAGGAGCAGGAGAAGGATGAGGCTAAAGGCCTTGATCCAAGAAAGCATTGCTAGCTTGCTGATTTCCCTCTTGTAGTTGCGATTTAGGTTTGAGGGTGGATTCAAGTATATATGGTTTATATTCTCAGTGGGAGAGAATGCAGCCAAAAGAGGCGCCTGTCATGATGAACTCCCCCTAGTAAAGCTTTGTGGAATAATTGCACAAAATGCAACACCCATTGTCCACAAACTCAAAGTCAACTGCACTCAATTTTATATGTGATATCAAAAGAAGTTCAGCCTCTTCTTTTATCTGCAGAAGCAACAGTACTATGTGATCGTGGGATAAGTTTGTTCACTAGCTCACACCTTTTAGAATTCAATGATCCCTTCCCCTTTGATCGATATCTATCTTCTTTCTTAGTCTCCTTTGCAATTCCATGGGCCAGCAGTTTGGCAGTAGTACTCTCTCTTGTTAGGTATAGCATTCAATTTAAAGTCTCCATGCACTCACGTCCTACTCAATATATATATATATATAGTGCAACTTGAGATCATCATATACAGTACAAAACACCCAACCCAAGTATATCAACATGAATCAATCGAGAGGCAAACATATATAAATTATTATTATTATTATTATTCTGCAAATGAAATCATTATGAATGCAAGCACTTACTTGTGAATTCTGGGAATTATATATATATAGAATATGATCACAGATATTAAACTAAATTAAATCACCTTCCAGCTGGAGGCCAAATGTCTGTGGATAATGCTAGTATTGTTGTACAGCTAATTAGTTCAGGAGAATTGAATGATGAAGATTCCGTTCCAATGCTTGTACAACTTGAGGTTGTCGGCAGACAAAATAAGTGAGGCCTACTAATTGCCATATATTATATACATACATAAATAGGGGCTGTCAAAATTAAGGAAGAATCAGGCTCTCAGGACGCCATTGTTATTGATCAGAAACAGACTGAAAAGTTGTTTAATTTGAGTTCAAGTACTACTTGGTTTTCTGATTATATTAATCTTATTGTAGTTCATGTGTTTCTTTCAATATTCTAATTTGTTCTCTCTGGTACTTTGGTACTTTTCGGGCCTCTTAACATATATATATATATAAGAACTCATGATTGTTGTCATTTTCGCTTAAAGGCTCTAGTTTCTTTAGTATATATGCATTCTCGAGGGATTAAATAACACAGAGATCGAAGAGGTCATGCATGAAAAAAGAAAAAAAAAAAAAGTGAACGAAAACGTCTTGTCAGTATGTAAAATATAATTGTATGTTGTTGAGCAACATACTACATTAATTTACTTGCATGCTGACAGGACGATGAAATTTCTTTATAATTTTGTTATAGAATTTCAAAAGAATAATAATATATATATGGCGCCTGTTAATCAACGAGCTAAACCCAGTCTCCATAGATGGTGTCCCTTTGGCTCCCTCAGTGAAGACGTACGTGTCCCCTTTGATCATTGTGTTGATAGACAGAATTGAGATGATAGGAATGACCCAAATTTGCCACTGATCAAAACTGATGAAAAACTGCATGCAGTTCCTTAAGGCCCCTAATTTGATCAACACTGCATGAAAAATTCAGTAAAGACGTACGTGTCCCCTTTGATCTAGTGCCAAATTCTTGTGAGATTTCTCTGATCTGCAAAAGATATTAATCCAAAGCAATTCACAAGGCGGATTGCTCCAACAACTGCTCGATCTCGTGATCATGATCGTGGCGAATTTTTTTATCTATATATGAAGCACGAAAGTACTAGTGTAGATGAATTCAGACCATTCATTTTATACCATTACCCGATTTAATTATTTGTCTTTTCTTTCCACGATATCCATTATTTTGGGGTGTTTATTGAGGCCCTCATGACCTCTAATTTCCTCTTATATTTCTCTACTTTCTAGTAAAAAGGAAAAGAAACAGAATCTGCTGATTGACCTTGAGACTGCATATCAATGAGAACAGAAGTAGTAGTTCTGACCATTAGGCCGATTCATGGTAGGGAGGTGTGCTTATATTATATATATATATATATATATTTATATATATATATACACACACACACATATTCTAGTGGGAGAGGGTGAAATAATGAGAAGTATTCATGGTGCATGCACTCCCATCAAAAAGCTGCTTTGTGGAATGGAATGGAATGGAACGATGAGGAATAAACAGTACCCATTACTAAGAGATCACAGCCACAAAGTCAATTAAACAACTTTTGTGCATCGAACCTAATATATATTGACTTTTAAGCCATTGATAGCAACTTTGAATTTGGATGGAAATAGCCGTTTGTCAGTGCCTTGCATGGCCCAATCTTTTCATCTTCTGCTTTGGCTCGCAATCTTGTCAACCTAATCCTTATCGATGCATGACATGATCAGCCATGGCACGACCCAAGTTTCAATTATTGGTCTAATTTCTAACTGTAATTTATGATCGAGGAAAGAGAGATAAATAAATAAAATAAGTCAAATTTTAATTAGACGGCGTTAAACGCTTAATCAATATTGTAAGACCTATGATAAATATGTATACTTTACCGATTAAGCTTCTCGATTCAGTGATTAGTGCCGCACTTTGAATCAAAGGGTTAGGTTAGGTCACACAAAACGGGCCACTTCTATTCATATATAGCTGAATATGAACACACAACATACAAATTGATTAAAGCTAATAAGATAGATCAGCATGCCTTTTTCTCTCTATGGAGTAATTTATAAACAGCTCCATCTACACCTATGGTATGGACAAAAAGAATTGAGTACAATATATGTATCTAATCCAAAAGGATTTATGGCTCCTAAAAACCAAAGCAGTATCATTTCTATCAGGGCATACAGATAGGTTTTGGCTCTCAAAAGACCAACAGGAAGTGGTGGAGGATTATGAGGATGAATTGCCTACTGGTGTGGGTCATGTTACAAGGAAGCAGCAGTGATAATATATCAGATACCTAAAATATTTAAAACACCGAACAATTACCACCTATATGATTCATGAAGCAGGAAACCATCACACACAATGGGGATAACCCACTTTCTTACCTGCCTGTTGTTTAATGTATATTCTCATTGCAATTAGTTCAACTAATTAGGTGGAAGTGGATCATTCTTGATTGGTTCCTATGACTTTCTAAATGAAATGAGCTGAAAAAGAATAGAATACACTGGAGAAACACAAAATTCCATTCTATAAGTGCTTTCCCTTACTAGCAACATTTGTTAAGTGGGGAAAGCATGACATTATTGAGAGTAAACAAAAGTCACCAACTTCATGCCACAGTCAAGTAGAAAGAAAGAAGCATAAGTTGACAATAAGCCCACCAATTTAAAAAATATGGGAAGGCAATAATGTATCATGATACACTAAAATAGTTCTTTCAGGGGCAAAAACTAGGAAAAAAATAATTTCAAAAATAAGGCATCACTACACATTTCACACCACGGGATCAAGGCTCATCAAATTATGTATAAGTTATTAACATCAAATGGTGGTAGAAGTATTTTTCTTTTTTCGCCTTGATGGTGCAAAGAGATGAATCTTGTTTAAGAATATGCAAAAGTCAGTCCATCTTTCGTAGCATCCAACATGGAAGACAGGTTAACATCACCTCCTGAACCTAGCTTGGATCCAAAAATATTGGCATCGGACATTTGTCTCACAAAACGAGTAAAACGAACCCAGTTCTGATATTCGAACATGTTTTTGTCCATCCTCATGAAGTTAAATGAGAAGGAGGGCTTTTCTAGACCATTTGAATACAACTTTGACATCTTTAGCACCTGTTGAAACGAATCATCATCCAAACCAGTAGCAGAGTTCTCACCTTCTAGAGGTATATCACATACCCTAGCTGCCAAGAGAAGCTGTCTAAGAAAACCTTCTGGGCTACTGTCTGGGTTCATCTGTTTTTCTTCTGTATCTCGCATTTCAAAACATGTGCAACACATAGAAAATCCATACCTACCAAACATGCGGGCGATTGGTAGATATCCATCTCTGGTTAAAGTATTGTAATAGCCAGCTGTTAACTCCGATGGATGGGATTGAGTGCCATAATGCCAGTGGATCCCAGCCACTTTTGCTGATGTATTAACTTGAGTACCCCTGAAAATAGTTTCAGCTTCTCTACATATCCTCTCTCCATGGAGCAGCAGCAATCCAGAGTACCATTCAAGAAAAAAATTACCATATGGCGTGTTCCAAGATCCATCACCATTTCTGAAAAACTCAGTGTGTTCAGGATTCTGCATTAGGTTGCCTGCACCTATGGGGCCCCCATTTCCCCATTCACGCATCCCAATCTTTCGTGCACAAGCATTCAGAGATGCAACCATATACTGGCAAGAGAAATTTGTGAAAAAAGAAACAAATCAAATCAATACGACAGTTGATGATATAATCTTAAACATACAATCTGGGTGTCCAATCTTCTCCAGTTACAGCTAGAGATTTTTTTAATAGGCAAAGGTACAGCTAGATGTTTCAAGAACAAGCTCGTAATTAAAGCTGAACTTTCTGGATACCTTATCATAGCACTGAAATTCTCCAAGTTCACGTGAGCGCCAAGCCCATTGTAGCTTCTGGGAAGGGCATGAAGGGTATCTTAGTTCACCAGCAGGACCCATCCCAACTTGAATTCCCTGCCAAGTGAATAGTCAGTATATTGAGCACCTTTTTGGTTCAAGGGACCTATACGACTATGTCAAGCTTTCAAGGTAACATCTTACAGTTATGATAACCCCAAGAAATGGTCTAAATGTTTCTCTGAAGTTCCTCATAAAATCTGTATATGCCTGAATTGGTGATCGGCCCCGTAAAACAGGAAGAATGTCACAACCAAGGGATATATATTCCATGTTTCTTCTTCCAAATCTGTCAGAATATGCTAAATCGGGATCTTTGTCAATCTCTTCAAGTACCCATACAGGAAGGGGAATCCTTTAATATAAGGAAATGTTTCAGAGTTAGTGGCCATAGATAACAGCATTTGAAGAAATAGATCAAGAACAACACCGCCAAAAATTTAAATCATATCAACCAAACACCAGATAAGAGCCGCGAAAAAAATACAAAACAGGAAAATGCCTACCAAGGAATCATCATATTGACACCTACTATCCAACGAAATATCTATAACTCATGCATCAAGGACTTGAAGACCTCCTCTCAGAATGAAAGACTGATGACATAAATGATCTCAAAAAGAGAAGAAAAAAAAAAGAAGCATAAATTCGAGCATGAAATTCTGAACATGCAGAAACTGTCCAATTACCAAATGAAATAAACCAAACAAGTTCCATTGATGCAATGCCCATAACAAGTGGCAAAATACAACTTTGAGTTTTACGACAAACTTCAAGAAGATATGGCATTGCACCGCCTGTCTTGACCACTAGGCAACACATTTTAGGTTAATAAATTCATAAAATGACTCAACTCTCCAGTTATGCAAAGCAATCAGTGCCCCGTAGTCCTTACCTGCACTATTTGATACATTAACATCTCAAGGCATCATTCTAGCTATTACAGTTTTAAATAAGGGTGATGTCAATATAGTCATTCCTTGCATTTCAGCCATCAACAAGGACGAGGAGCAGATCAAACAGAACAAGGGTATTAGAATATGAAAAGCATATTTCAATTTGCGACCTGATCTCCAAACAAATGAATATTGGAATGACATATATATATGTATGACTTATCAAAAATATATATATGTATGTATTTGCTTCAGGGCGCAGTGGGATTAGTCAAGGTACGCGCAAGCTGGCCCGGACACCCTCTGTTATCAAAAAAAAAAAAAAAAATTGTATGTATTTGTATATATGTATGTATAGACACATACCCCTAAGCAAGTATGGGGATAAGAAAAAATCTGGCACTGAATTCATTTCAGAGGAAGGCAATCTAACTAGCTAAACGAGACCTGAAGCTTCAAAGCCATTCGGTCTTGCGGCTTTAAAGTAGAGTGCCAAGGTTTATTATTCCAAGCAACATCTGAAGTAATTCCGTGATCGGTTAGCTTAAGAGTCTTTAATTCATTAATATCACACTAAGTTATGAGAATGAGGCCGCAAATTTTGAATCATTTAACTGAAAACTGGTAAGAATTTAAGAACTCGATACAGCGAAAATTAAAAATCCTATTCCACCAAGAATTTCGTAACCTAATCCATACAAAGAATATCACTATTTTCAACAGCAATAAATTAAGCCACAGATTGAAAATTGGAAAAGACTATAAATTAAAATATAAGCATAAAAATCAACCAAAACTGAAATGGGACCGACCAGTAAGGATCGCCGGGGCCAGTACCGCACTCATGAAAAGCCATGACGGCCCGAACCTTCAGACCGGACCGCCTAGCTAGCGCCACGAGCTCCAAGTACCCTTGCCAATCGTAAACCCTAGGTTCTTCCCTTTCCACCAGGCCCCACCAGACCTCCATGACCACGCCCTCAACTCCGGCCGCCACGAGCGCCCGAAAAGACTGCGTCATGGCCTTGGGCCTTCGTAACTTCCCGGCAGGGCCAACCGCGTCCATGGGGAGCGTGACGAACACTGGCGATCCTCGCCTCCTTCGCTGCGGGGAAAACTTGTGGTAGAGCTCATACTGGTGGAGGTCCCCGTTGTCAGGAGAAACGGAGCCTCCGGGACCGGAGGGCTTGGACGAGTTGAGCCGGGAAGAGACGGCAAGTCGAGGAGCTAGCGGGTGCGGTTGGACCACCCGGTGAGCAAAGGAAACGGAGGAGAAGCGAGAAAAAGGCGGGGATTTAGAACGAGCGCAGCAGAAGGAGGCCGAGAAACTTGGCGTAGAGGGAGATGCGATCGCCATTGAAGGAATTTGACGGCCTATGTAGCTATTTCCAGAGCTGTGTTTGAGAGTGAGATACGAATTAAGGTCACTTTCCGAAGAGGTTACTGGTCTCCACTATCCAGATTCCGGATTGGCAGATACTCTAATTTTTATTTTTAAATCCTAAATAGTGAATTTATATTTTTCAGAATTATAAAATATATTTAGATAAAAATTAATTAGAAATGGCATATATGGTTCCCACATTATAAAAATAAAAATACTAATCAAGCTGCAAGTATGGGGCAGGCAGTCCCAGCTTTGGTAAGTGTACTTCAGCTATTATGGGGGCAAGCGGCAAGTATCAAGGGTTAGAACACTAATCAACCTCATCATAAAAGAGAGTGTAATAAAGAAAGGGAGATGGATTCAGTTGACTGCAATCTTACCATTAATGAGGATTCTGAGGGGTGTATTTTCACTATCAATACTTCTCAAAATCAGGGAAGACTTGCTATGGAAACCAAGAAGATCCCTACTGATTATGTCCCTAACACCAACTTGGTAAGTCATCAATTCTCGAGTATTTCCCTTAACGTGGATGATAATTTTGAGAAAATTGATAATATCTCACTAAATGAGCTTTTAAATTTAAAGAAGATTGCATCTGCTCACACTTATGTCATGCATAATGAGTTGTCTAATTCTACTCCTGTTAAGAATTTGAATGGTAATACGTGGAAGATGAGAGCAAGAGGGCAATCTACTGCCTTTACGGATGTGACCAATAGATTTAGAGACCCTCATATAGTGACACACATTAAAAGACGTATTAATGATGTGGAAAATCCGAGTACCAATAATGCCACTAAGAAATTAAAGAACAAGCTCAAACTTGGAAGGAGCCAAACTCTGGCCATATTGGTGGAGGTTGCTGACCAGCCTCACCAATAGTTATGAATTGCTTGAGTTGGAACCGTTGAGGGCTTGAAAACCTTCGAACAGGAGCTTCACCTTTTGATGAAAACAAAGTCTCCCAATTTTATTTTTCTTGTAGAGACCAAGTGTGGTCGTGATATAATGGAGAAGATAAGAGTAAAATTAGGTTTTGATTTTTGTTTTAGTGTGGACAGTAGAGGAAGAAGTGGGGGGGCTGGCTTTGATGTGGAGATTTGCTGTCAATGTTGACGTGGTGACATACACAAATTGGCATATTTATGCCATACTTAAGTTTTCATCGGATGGGCCCCAATGGCATATTACTGGTTTTTATGGCCATCACATGACAGCTAAGAGATCTGAGAGCTGGAACCTACTTAAAGCCCTCAAGCCTACTGTGAATATCCATTGGTTTTGTTTTGGTGATTTCAATGAAATTACTCACCAAATGAAGAAGTTTGGGGCTTCCAGTAGGCCTTACAGGCATATGAAACTTTTTAGAGATACACTGGCCCATTGTGACCTTAATGACCTTGGATATAGTGGAGATAAATTTACATGAGCCAACAATAGAGAGGGGAGACATTTCACAAAGGAAAGACTCCACAGGGCTTTTGGAAATATGGAATGGCTTAATATGTTTGAAGATCATTCTGTGTTACGTTTGTCTGCCAATCAATCAGACCATAGCCCTATTTTCATTCAAATAAAGGACCAGGTACCAATACAGAAGAAAGAAAAGGTCTTTAGGTATAAATCAAACTAGAGTAAGCAGGAGGGGTGTGAGGGCTTAATTAAAAATGCATGGGAAAATACAAGAGGTAAGCCTGATTCCTTACAGAGGACTTTACAAGGCTTACACAATTGCCAAGAGGATTTGAACCTTTGGAGCAGAAACGGGCATAAGAATCAAGGGAAGCTTCTAAAATCCAAACTTGAGTTACTGAACTTTCTGCTAGAGACAAATTAGGACAACCTAAATGATGACATTAAGTCTTTACAAAAAGAGATAGACTTTATCCTTGATGCAGAAAACTCTAAGTGACAGCAAAGGGCTAAACAGGCATGGTTGAAAGATGGGGATAGAAATACTAAATATTTTCCCAAGTGTGCTAGCCAAAAGAGGAAGACCAACACAATCAGCAGGATCAAAACTAACTCAAGGCAGGAAATCAAAGAAAATTCAGAAGTTTTTTCTACCTCTAATCTAGTTAAGATTGAAGAATGTTTTGCTTCCATGACTCAAGTTGTCAATAAGGATATGAATCACTTCCTTACCAAGCCTTTTACAGTTGCAGAAGTGAAGGAAGCCATATAGTATGAATCTTTTAGGTTCTCCTGGGCCTGATGGACTCCCAGCAGTGTTCTTCCAAGAGCGTTGGGAAACAGTGGGAACAAGAGTGTGTGAGGCAGCACTTGAGGTGCTCAATGGAGGAAAGTGGTCTGGGAAACTAAATGAGACTTTCAAAAATCATCACTCTCTCAGGTCATTGATTTCAGGCCAATCAGCTTATGCAATGTTGTTTATAAAACCATTGCTAAAACTATGGCTAATAGGTTGAAGCTCATACTACCAACCATTATTTCTCCAACTCAGACTGCTTTTATACCAGGAAGGATCATCACAAACAATATAATTGTGGCTTTTGAATCTTTGCACTCCATGAAAGCCAGATTAAAAGGAAATGAGGAGCTTATGGCTTTTAAATTTGACGTGAGTAAGACCTATGACATAATTGAGTGGGTTTTTTTAAGATCAGTCATGCAGAAATTAGGCTTTGCAACAGCTTGGATTGAACTCATCATGCAATGTGTCACCTCAGTATCCTATTCTCTTATTATCAATGGGGTGCCTCAAGAATTTTTATGTCCAACTCGAGGTAATAGGCAAGGGGATCCCCTTTCCCCATATCTTTTTATTATGTGCATAGAGGCTCTCAGTTGCCTTCTAAACAAGGCTGAGCAAACTGGTCTTATCATAGGCTTGCCAATTAGAAGGAATTATTTGCACATTAACCATTTATTTTTTTCAGATGACTCACTTCTATTTTGCAAGGCAAATTCAAGTGAGTGGAGTCAGCTTTTCTCTCTTCTGGATTCTTATAAAAGAGCTTCAGGTCAAAGATTGAACAAAGAGAAGACCTCCATATAATTCAGCAGGAATACCAAGGAGGATAAAAGGGAGATAATCACAAGCATAGCTGGGATCAGAGGCACTAGCTCCTATGAAAAATACCTAGGCCTCCCAACACTCATTGGCAAATCAAGGGCACATTCTTTCAAAGGAATCCTAGACAAGGTGCAAACAAGACTAAACAATTGGAAGACTAAACTACTTTTTCAAACAAGAAAATAAATCTTAATTAAAGTTGTAATCCTATCTATTCCCATGTATAGCATTGGGATTTTCAAGATGCTAAAGCAATTGGTCCATGATTTCAATAAGCTGGTGAAGAACTATTGGTGGGGGCAGTAGGGTCAAGAACAAAAAATTCACTGGGTTCCCTGGCATCAAATGAGTAAATCTAAAAGGAGTGGTGGCTTGGATCTAAGAGACTTTGAGAATTTTAACACTGCTTTACTGGCCAAGCAATGCTGATGAGTGTACGAAAGTGCACTCTAAATACCCTATTATTAGACTATAATGTTAAAATATGAATAAAAATTATAGAAATTAATGTGTATTCTTGAATTGAGTTTTTATTTATTTTGAGGTACTCCTAAGCAGATTTTTATATTTAATTTCAGGGACTATAAAAGAGTAAGTCAAAACCCAGTCAAATTCAAAGGACTTTCAAATGGGCAAGAGTTGGAACAATCTAAGAACTTTCAATGAATATAGGACTCTTCAAATAAGGATAATGGTGGGGTTTAAGAGTAATTCGGATCAAGAGAAATAGTCAGAGTCCAACATGCTGTAGGAGACTATCTGGATATACTTTAGTATTTCGAACATAAATTTCTACTCACATATCGGATTGATTTAATTCTAGATATGTTGGAAATCTAACTTAAAGGGCTATGACTTTGTCTCTAATACAAATTTTCAAATTCGAATTCCTGAAGTGCGTACGTGGCTACCAAGATAAGTCCTAAGATTTAGGCGATTTTTCTAGGCAGGAATCATGAAGATATTAGAGTTTCTTTCCTACCCTATATAAGGATATCATTAGGAGGCTGAAAAAAAGAGAAAAAAAAATGGAGGAATTTAATTGTCATGGCCGCCATTTGCTTTACCTTTCTGTTGAGATTTTTGTTGTTCATTATATTTATGGGTAACTAAATTCTCAAGTAGGGTTAGGGATAAACTTGCACATTAGATGGTATTTGTAATTTATTTTTAATTTATGTATTTGATTTTCAATTACTAAAACTCTTTTGTTTTATCATTCTCAATTCATCGTTGATGTTCTCTTCTCCGAATAATCATAGAATTTATTCTGTTTATGGAATCAGTCATACTTTTTCTATTGAATGGATTAGTTCTTTGATTATGTTTGGATCAATTATTTATCTATATTGATTTAATTCTTTGCTATAATATCGCTCCCAAAGTATATTGTCGTCGTAGGATTTTCTCAATAGTGATAATAATATACGTATTTTAAAAGTGGTGAATGATTTTCCAAATGGTTATATTTGGTTTAATCTTGTTTTATAAATCTATATCTTCCGATTGTAAATTTTGGGAATGGAGTTTCCAATTGAGTTATCCAATGAATTAAGAATAATTAAAATACCAGATTTGTGCAAGGGATTCCTGACGCTCTACTGTTTGTCAAATTTAATTACTTTTTTCGTTAATCGCTTTACTTTACTTCAATTTATATTTAAAATTAATCTTTGTTCTCCATTAATCATTTAATATTTTTTCTTAGTTTATTCTACTATTCTTTTAATTTGTCTCTGTGGAATCGACACCCCAAAGCTTTGCTACAACTACCGTGTTATTCTTTAGGCGTAATCAAGTGCTAAAGAATCATTTCATCTCTAGAATCACTTGCTGCCAAGGTGATTAAAGAGAAATATTTCAAAAAAAGCTCTTTTCTGGATGCAAAGGTTGATCACAACTCCTCTTTCTTGTGGCAAAGTTTTATGTCAACTAAATCATTGCTTAAGAAGGGATTGATTTGGAGAATTGGTGATGGAGAATCAATTGAGATTTGGAATGACTAGTGGATTCCTCAACAGTCCACTTCCAACCCTCAAAGTACAATTAGATTCCTTCAAACAGATACAAAGGTTGCTGCTCTCATTGATAAGACCTCACATCAATGGAATCAAGCATTGGTTGAAGTAATTTTCACGAGGCAAGAAGCAACTCTTATATCCCTCTTAGCCCTTATCCTAAACCTAATATACTGATTTGGAGATGCACAACTTCAGGAGCATTTAGTGTTAAGAGTGCATACCACCTAAAATCATAACTAGGTGGCTTAAGGTGGGGCCAACTTTCTGAACCATCAAGAATAAAAGACTTTTGGAACAAGGTATGGCATTTGGGCATACCAAATGCTACTAAAACTTTCTTGTGGAGGGATTGCCTCAATACCCTTCCAACTAGAGCTAACCTGCAGAAGAAAAGGGTTACTGAAGATGGCACTTACCCAATCTACAAACGGTATCCAGAAACAGTTGAACATGCACAGTGAGACTGCACATCAGCTCGAGATGTTTGGGGACAAAGTGTGAGGAAGATCCAAAAGACTAGCCTTCAGTTTTAGAACTTTAGAGACCTGGTGGAGGGCCTGTTTGAGATTTTAGAGGATGAGTAGATTATGGAATTTGCCATAACCTAATGGAAGATTTGGAAGAGATTGAATGGTCTGGTTTTCAAGAATGTTTTTCTTCATTCAAATGCTCTTATCCTACAAGCTAAGTAGCTGCTTGAGGAAGTCATGCAGTTTCAGCATCAAGCAAAGAAGACCTCCCTTAGCCTGAATGCACATAACTCTTGGGAAGCCCCTCCTCAAGGTAGATTGAAACTGAACTGAGATGCAGCTCTTGATAAGATCAATTGTAAGGTTGGAGTGTGTGTGTGTGTGTGCTGTAATTTGAGATTGGGAATGGAAGATGAAGGCTACTATGAGAATGAAGCATGATTTATTTCATGATCCTTTGTTAGCTGAAGATTTTGCAGCTGTACAAGCTTCTATCTTCTGCAAGTCACTAGGATGGCAGGATGTTATATTGGAAGGAAACTCACTGCAAGTTGTTAACTATCTTCAATCAAGTTTAGAGACATACTCCTATGTTTGAACACTGATCAATGACACAAAGACTACTTTAGATTCCTTTACGTCATGGTTTGTTAGGCATACTGTGAGAGCTAATAATTCTATAGCTCATGCCTTAAGCAGAAATGCACTTAGTATTAGTGACTCTATCATTTCTTTGGATGTTATTCATCAATGTATCCAAGCTTTAGTTTTAAGTTTTATTCAATAAAGAATACTCTTTTCATAAAAAAAATAAAAATAAAAAATAACGAAAGGTTGGATGTCCAAATAATTACTCCGGCTCACAAAATTATTCACCAATACAATAGTTTTTTTTTTTATAAATATTTTTTAAAAAATTACCATTAGTGAATTGATGTATTTTTCTTACCTTTTAAAAAATCAACTAGCGGTCAAACCCAACATTAACTTTTGGATGGCACAATAGCACAACTTTTAAAGAGTAAGAGCATTGATAGTGGCTTTTTTATCTTCATCTACATCTTTAAATTTGAAGAATATGTCTTTAAATTCATCTACATTAGCTTATACATCTTCAAATTTTTGCATAACTATAAATAGTGCTTCTTTAAATTTGAAGAAGCATTATTCATTCTTCAAATATTATTTTACTATTTTTTTCTCTCTCCTACCCATTAAAATCAACATTGTAGAATTTATATTAAGATAATTTTGATACATTAAATTTGTATTAAGTTGATAATATAAAATGAATGCTAATTGTAAAATATATATAAAAAATAATAATTTTAGGAATTAAATAAAAATAATAGTATTTTTTTATTATTTGGTTAAAAAATGCATAAACCAATGCCGAAGTTTTTCTTTATATGCAAAATCATTCTTCAAAAGAGGTAATTTTATATATAAAGATGCATAAACCACTACCAATGCTCTAATAGGTACAAGCCCTGCCCTTTGTCAAAAAGTATATATCACTAAAAAATAATAAATTTTTTCACACATTTTCAAAATAAAATCCACTTCTTTTATAAAGAAATCGCGTGTAAAATTTGTATTTTTAAAATTTATACAAATCATTTAAATGGCTTATAATATTAGGATTTCCAACTTTTTAAGATGCAGTTTCCATAGAATTATTAGTTTGATCAATCCCACGACTTCAAAGAATTAAATGCTCAATTAAAAACTATAGGAAACATTGACAAATTAAATTCTAATACATATGATTATAATGTCATGTTAAGGTTGTGTTATGTTAATTATATTTCATGCCTCTATCTTTTAGATTGCCTTTGGATACTAAAATAATCTCAAATGATCTGAATTGATCTATGAATAGTGATATTTTATAAATCTCATTGAAATGTGTTTAAATGTAAATAAGTTGAAATATATATTTAAATATATGAAATAGAGTAAAATAAGTTTAATTTCTTTTATAAAAAATTAAAAAAGTAATGGATTACATTAATAATTAGATTGAGATGAATTAAGATGGATTAAGTTCAACAACCAAACACAGCCAATATAAATAATAAGTCATTCTACTCATCATTCTTATACCACACACCACGGTTAATTTTTTTTTTTCTAAATTAAAAAAATTCATTTCCTCATTATTCATGTACTATAAAGGAAAAAGATAATAAATATATATATGATTTATATCTTAAAGAATGAAGAGTAAAATCTCATCTAATTATGCAGTTCAGATAAGATGAGATAAGATATTTTATTAAAAATTAAATAAAATATTACTATAATATAATTTATTATTTTTATTTTTATTTTAAAATTTAAAAAAATTAAATTATTTATTATATTTTATGTAAAAATTTAAAAAAAAATTATAATAATTATGTAAGATTGAAATATTTTAATTTTGCCATATATATTTTTTCATAAATAAAACGTGGGATTTGGAGTATTAAAATGAAATGATAAATTGACCGAAATGGTTTTGTACGACGTGAACGAAAGGGACAAGGAATGGAACAGTAAGATGGGACAGGGCATCATAGGCACAGGAACTGAGGTATACGTTTGACAGGTACTACACACACGTTGTCCAAACCAAAGGAATGGCCTTTTCCTTTGAAGCTGAGGTGCCAATGGGCGCGTGCATATCGTTTCTTATGGACCTGCCTAATCAATGAGGAAATATATCTGTCACAACGCTAACATGGCTACAGGAAATATAATAATTAAAGAAAGGAGAGCAGGAAATGAGGGATCTAATAAGAGAAACACTCAAAGAAAATATTAAAAAAATAATTATTGTAGACTTGCGCCATAATAGGCCACAGAAAAAGGAGAAAAATAATCTCATGCTATTGAACAGAGAAGAAAGAAAAAACAGCTAAGAGTAAATAGAATGATGATGCATGATATGAAGCTAATATCATGCTGTTCTCACAAATCCCACATAATGAGCAAGTATGCGTGAGTACAGCACAGGCAAAAGATACAGAAGAACTCCATGAAAATTAACATGTAAAAATGCAATACTTGAAGACACCGAATTTTGGTGAGGGAAGAAGAAAAAGGCCGAAGGACTAAAAAAAAAAAAAAAAATGCAGGCTTTTACATTGCTGCTAGAGTACCCCCAACCCAACTCCCAACTAACTCTTCGGCACCATAGACTCCAAACAAATGGAACAACCGTAACTAAGCCCGTCTGATGAGGCAGGGTGTGATATGGGATCTAATGTATCACATTCCTCCCATACAAAACTAAAATGAAGACAATTACAGAAAGTGACTTCGCGCTGCTGGGTGAGAATACTGACACCCGAACAACCCAAACATCTGGCTCCCAAAAATGGTGACGTCCTGACTCATTGTATGTATGCAAATCCCAGACCTCGACTCAACACACCCAACTGCATGCAAGTAGATTATATGAAGTAGCAGTAGCCTCAAATAGAAATGGCTCGACTGATGGCCAACTTGGCCCATTCAGCAGATTCCCTAATCAAATGGTCATCAGACGACAAACATTCACTTAGAAAGTCTCTGCTTGACACAGATTGCTGAATTAAGGGACCTGCATTACCACCTAGAGTATCCGCTAGGTCTCCAAGGACCCCAATTGCTGTCTTAGACACCGCATCATCCCTAAAAGAAAACACATAAGAAGTTCAGAAACTGCCCATTGTAATTTACAGATAACAAAGACAAAATGGAAAATTGAGGTAAAGAGTGCAGCATATCTTACATGTCCTTCTCCATATACAAACTATCCAGGAACTGTAGAATGTGAGGAGCATAAGGCATCAATAGCTGTGTGTTTGAAGAGCCCTTAAATCCCTGGAAGATCCCTGAGTATGCCTCAAGAATTCCATTTCTCAGAGAGTTGGTGTACTCTAACATGTCGTCATCAGCACCAGATATATGGGCAGACAGTTCTGCTGCACTCTGAAGCATGGGCATAGCATACATCAAGTACTTCTCAAAGTTTTCCCCAATTGCCAAAGCAATGTCCCCAAAGCATGAAAATATGGGAGGCTTCACAGACCGGTGTAACTGATTGCTTGACAAATCCTTGAGGAGCTGTGTCATTATTCCATCACAGTACGGTAATATCTTATCCTCCAGCGCCCTGCATACATCCCCAACTACACCAACTGTAATGGCACAAACTTGGTAGTCCTCAAAATTTTGAAGACCCATTTCCAAATACCTATAAAATTCAGGCATGTATTTTGCAAAGTCAGCACCCGCTGCATAGGCGAGAGCTCCAATGACAAGCATAGCCTCCTCATGAGCTGTGGCACTTCGAGAAGCAAATACTCTTAAGAAGAGGGCCATCATCTGGTCAGCATACTGCATGAAGACATATTTTGTTGGCTCCGCTGACCCCAGCTTCTGTATAATGACCTGCAAACAACCACAGAGCAAGCCTTGCAATTCATTTTGCTTCTCCCTTTCATCAGATGAAAGCTTCTGTGCCTCAAGAGTCTGGTGGAGCTCCATCATAATGAGAGGAACTAGTTGCAGTACCATTGGAGCTGTCTCATCAGTAGAACATCTCACAACTTCATTCAAAGTCTCATAGGCAGCAGTGCGGAGGCGTGACTCTCCAGCATCTTCTCGGTGAGTCGCAGTGAGAAGAGCTTGAACAATTTCCTGGAAGAAGGGAGTCAGTGGAGAAGATGAAGACCCCGCATCCTCATAACCCTGGGCCAAGAAATAGAGAGCACCACATGCTTTTTCAGCAACATTTGGTACGTCTTTCATGCTCTGAAGCAGAACAGTAATAATCTGTTGAATATTTGTCTGGGTAATTATGGGTGTCTCCAAAGCTGACCCATGCAGAAATTCAAACATTCTTCCAAGAGTCCAAGCAGTAGTGTCCTTCACATGGTTATTTGGATCTTTCATTAGGGCAGTAAGCATGAAGTTCAAGGCAATGTTAACAAGAGGAATGAGTTTGTCAGGCGATGGTCCTTCCAAAATGGAACCAAAGGCATAAGTAGCAGCCTCCCTTTGCCTCCAATCTGGTCTTGTTATGTTCTCTTCGATGAATGGCATTACAAGCGGAACAACATCATCTCCAACCGTCCGTGCAACTAAGCCCAAGCAAGTACCTCCAGCCATTGCAATATTCCAAGCCCCCTCGTCTTGATCCTGATCCTCTTCCTGCTTAAGTAGTGTCTCTAACAACAAGGGGACAAGAACAGGGAGAGCTTGCTTAACAAAGTAAAAGCAGGGAACATCAGAATCTGCACTAAATTCACCGCCATATTCCTCTAATATATCTATCTCCTCATCACACACTGAACTCCAGAACTCAATGGCTTGAAGAGCGACTGGCTCCTCATCTTCTTTCACAGCCTTCGCAGTGATGTTAAAGATATCTTGAATATAAGGGGCCAACTTCTCATAGTAGGTCGAAGATATAGCAACCAAACACTCAAAAGCAGATTGTCGAATCTTCAGCTCTGGCGAAAGAGTAGACTCACAGACAACTCTCATGATGTAATCACGTTCCATATCATTGGAAAAGTTTGCCCGAGCAAAACCTAGAGCATTGAACAAAGCTCGAGTAGCAGCAAGTCTGACATCATTGTTACTCTCGGAAGAGTTCATACCCTGAACAACAGCAGTAAGTATCTTGTTTACTTCATCCTGCTCTACCGCATCTGGGGAAACTTCTTCACAAATGTACCCAAGAGTTTCCAGGGTTGCCTGCTTGGTATGAGCCGGAAGCTGATGAATATTAGACAAGAATGTTCCAATCAGTTCAGGCCACTGTTTATGGGGCAACTCAATGCCTGCAACCTTTGCAATGACTTGAGATGCAGTTGATCGAGCATCAAGAGCAGGAGAAGAGAGCGTCTTTAACAAGCACGCTTTGATCTGCGACTTCAAAGAGGTGTCCAATGACAACCATCTCTGCACAAGCTCATGTTTCCTGTGCTGCTCTTTGGCATCCAAGGCATTCTTGAGAATCAAACCTGCTAATTTACGGCTCTCAACAGGCTTCTCATCATTGGATAATTCCCCAGCAAGAGAAAGCAAGAAACTTGGAAGATTTTGCTCCTGAAATTGTTTTAGATTTTCTTCTGCCTGGTTGCGCAGAGTGCTATCTACTGCTTGTGCATTTAAAAGAATTTGAGTGACCTCCATTGCCATTTGAATCTGGGGTCAACAAATTGAATCCATAATAAGACATAATTATATGTTATCAAATACCAGCCATACATTAAACCCAAAAAAAAAACATTTGAAGTAACTTGTCAAGTAAACCTAAACCCTTAACTGATTCACCAATATTAATTTGAAACAAAATCAAATAACTAAAATATATGAGAGGTGGAGGAGGAAGAAGAAGAAGGAGAATCAGAAGAAGAAAGACTAACAGTCATGGCCAAAGAATTAAAATATAAGAAATCAAGACCACTAATAGACTCAACTGAAGTTACGAAAAATCTCTTGCTGAGAACATCATGAAAGTAAGACATTTTCCTACAAAGAAAATGCAAAACAAGACCTATTACACCGTCCATACAGTGTGGCAACAGCCACATGCCAATAAAATTGGTAACCCCCCAACACTTCTATATGAGTCAATTCCATTTCTAATACAGCTGGAACAAACACAAGCTAATTTGAACTTCATTTATAGACCTAGAACTTCTGGTGAGGCAAATGAGGAAACGAATATTTTCTATCGTAACTCCACATACTCTTCTATATTTTTAAGTGTTGAGCCCCAAAGATTGGAGCAGCTCCAAAAAGTTCCCACGATAACGCAGCAATAATTACTGAAAAAAGGCTACTCGATACGCGTGATAAAAAGATCGTTATTACCCAAATAAAAGTACACCAACCAGCTCTCTTTGCATGTCTTCAGTGACCATCAGCAGCAAGTCACAACCGATAAGAACCCCCCCCCAAAAAAAAAACGACCCGGTAAATCACCTCGATCAAAATCGAAGTGAATCCAAATCCAACATTCCGTTTGTTTACTAAGAAAACGGTATGATACAAAGGAAAACAACGTCTTAGATGGTCATTCCCAATTCCTCTAGAAGTAAATCACTCTGCTAGTAAGCATCAGGGCACAGTAGCGTACCCAAAAAGAAAAGAAAAACACACAAGGTAAACCGCAAGCTTTCGTGTGGATTTGTTTCTCCGGGTTCCCAGGCCGAAAAATCAGATATCTAAGTTTCCAAAATCTGAACTTTCCCCAAACTTTTCTCACCAACCGAAGAGAGCAAAACTAATTCGAGAACACTCAATTAAAAAAAGTAGTGCAACACATAAAAATGCTTCTGATCACGAGAATAAACCAACTCACCACAAAACCACACAGATAAACCCTAGATCAAACTTTTTCAGATCAGGGATTTCGAACTGTAATCAAAGCACACGACACTTCGTATGAGATTGAATAAAGTTCTTACCGAGCTCGCGAGTGATCAATCCGATAGGGGAGGAGGATGAAGAAGAAGGAGAAGAAGCGGCGAGTCCGAAACCCTAGCAGAGAGAGAGGTGAGGGAAATGGAGAGACGCCAATGTAAAGCTGGGGACCAAAAGAAAAACAATCAAATTTTCTAATCGGTCTTCAGGTGCTACCACGCGAGATTAAGGAGCGTGGGAGCGTGATTAATTGAAGGGTGGCGATTGGTCCGAGTAGTGGGGCCAGTGCGATTCGTGAGTTTTGATTTTCGGAGGGGATGCTATGATTGGTTGGATGAGCGACTTCAGGCTGCGTCGGTGTGGGTGGGTGTGGTAGTCTGAGGATTGTTATCACCGTTACCATTACAATTCAAACCAGTTCAAACGCGAGATAAAATTTAAATGAATTCAAAAGAATTTTTTTTTTTCATTTTCTTTTATATTTTTTTAAAAAGAAAATACTAGGAAATTCGTTTTGGGTTCCGATGCATTTGTCCGATTATTTTTTTTAATTTTTTTTAGGTTTTTTTACTTAATTTTAAAAAAAAAAATCTGTATCATTTTTTTAACACTTTTAAATATTTTTAAAAAAATTAAAAAATTTATAATATTATTAAACAATATTTTCTTAATCATTAAATAAAAAAACAAATTAAAAAAACGAATCGAGCAAATACATCATGAGTCCAAAACGGGCTCCCTTAGCATTTTTCTTTTTTAAATCATTCGAATTACTTGAATTAGGGCATCCAAATTCTAGTTATCGCAGATTTATCAAATAGTTTTGTTACAAATCAGCAATTATTTTCATCACACATTCTATATATGATGTGAAAATTTTTTTTTTATAAAATATATAAATATTTATCATAAGGTATGAGATAATAAATAATGATTGTTGAAAAGAATTTTTATTTATTAAAATACAAGAAAAAGTAATTAATTTTGGACAAAAATAATTTCAAAATCTAAACGAGGAAAATAGATAATAAATTTAAGTTTATAACAATATGTTCTTAAAATTGTTCATTATTGTATCTCCTCAAACCTATACATATTAATATTTTATTAACCCAACAAAACTATTTTATTAACTCTCAAAAACTTTTCAAAAAAAAAAAAAAACTCTCAATAAACTTACATGAAAACAAATAAAAGTTGTGTTAAGAATAGCGAGTCGACTTGTTTATGGATTCTGCTACCGATATCGATAAAAGGTAACCGATAAGAGTAAATAGTTTAGAGATTTTCTTTTTTTAAATCGTTAGAGATGAATTGTTGAAAGCGTAAGGAAGATAAATAACTGAATAGTTAAAAAATATGAAAATAAATATTATTTGAATAGGATAGAAAAATAATAGAATGTGAGATATATGAAGTTTTAGAAATGTGAACAGTTAACACTTCAAATAGAAAAATATGATTTTGAGTAAAATTTGATAAATTTTAAATAGCCCAATGTCAGTGCTGTTAGATACCATTTTGTATGTCTTTGAAAAATCTAGATGCGGGGGAGTCTCATGGGGGCTCTTGTGCCCAAGTCAAAAATAGTGGTTTATATTTTAAAAAATTATACACGTACACCCTTTCCACAATCACTTATACAATTATATTTTAAGTATGTGATATTAATTATTTTTGTAAAATAACTTATAAAAATAATATTATTTTATAGAAATATATTCAATTTAAAACGTGATTGCATAAATAGTTGTATGTATGTATATTATTATTGCATTTTAGAGTGCGAGGGCAAGATTTATGCATTTTTTATGTTGTCCTTTTATAAAGAGTGAAGAGTTAAAGGTTGTATGGGATTCGTATTCCAAGTTTCACGTTCATTTTGAGAGTTTTCGTATAAAAGAAGTCTTATAATCATAAAAAATTAAATTAAATTAAAAATTAAAAAAGTAAACTCACAAACTAACATAATTTCATACAATATGTTATATATAATTTATAACAAAAGTAAATTTATAATTTAATATACAACATCAAACTAAATCAATTTGTAAATTTACTTTTATAAGATCTCTTTATGTCTAAAGCATTTCTTTTTGTAAAAATATAGTTTTTATAATATAGTTTTTAAGGCTTTTGAGGCAAGTGTCCTTGTCCAGATGTCAGGGGATGGATTGGCGCCACCACTATTCAACACTACATTCTTTACAAAAAAAAGTCCAACAAAATCACATAATGCAAAGTTATAGATTTTACAAATCCAAACAAAAACCAAATCAAACTTACAAAGTAAAAAGAATATATCACAAACCCAACAGAATACTAAAACAAACTGACAAAATTACATATCAAACCAAAGAAATAAACAAAACTAAGCCGTGATCACATAGATTTTCATATTTGTGCACATATCCTCGAAAGATATATGGGCATATTTGTATGGCCCATGGTTGCGGCCATGAGTCATTAAATTCGCAAGCTCGTCATCCATAGTCGCAATCGTGGGTCTCTAACTTATAGATCCACAACAGAGACCACGGTTTTGAGTTGTAGAGACCTATGGCCAAGTCGTGGTCTTACTTGTAGATTGTGGCTTGGCCATGAGTTGTGACCCACGATAATGAAGAGAACTCAAAAGCTGACTTAGAGGAAGAAGAGGAGAAGAAGAAAAAAGGAAGAGGGAGGATGAGAGAAATGAGAGAGAGGAGATGATGGTGGCCATTGCGTTGTGAAAACCTGGAAGGAAGGGGGAGAAGAAAATAGGGGTGAAGAGAAGAGAAGAGCAAGGGAGGACGGTGGCTCGAAATGAGAAGAAAGAGAAAAGACGGTATTTATAGTTAAGATTTTGTTTTGTTAATATATATGATATTATGATTATATATATTTATAGGGTTCAATCCGGCACTCACCTTGAGCTTTCAAACATGCAAATTAAAACTAGTCTGCCCGGTGGTATGTGTGCAAATACCCTCGCCTACCCCAGGTGGGGGCTGAACGCAGACCTATTCTGCAGCCCTATTTCTACTTATATTGAATATGTGCAATTATCCACAAATTAATCCTCTATGAGAATATAACCATGGTATCCCAAAATCATTAAAATTAGTTTTAGATGTCTATTGCAAGTTGCCACTGTAACAAACAAATCCTTCATGTTTGGACTTACATACACATTAGATGATTCTTTGGCGGGGAAGCAATGGCAGTCAAGAGCAATAAACCTTGGTATGGACAATTTGACTATAAAAAGGCAATCAAAATATATGAAAGTGTCGAGTATAACCTCATTAGATAGGTTGTATCAAACAATATTACTCATCATTCCCATCCTATCTATTTCCCCCATATTTTCCACCCTTGTTTCACGGCAATACTTAGATTTATGATGTTGTTCTTCATTCATGTTGTTTTTCGTTTGTCCATCACAAAGAACAAAATCCAAAGTCTAGACTTTGTGTTAATTGTGTAGCCATTTACATTTATATTGCAATGAGAATCTCCCTCTACCAATATACCGTATATTGTGTCATTGTACTCAAACATGACCATAATCATCATACCAATTAAAAATGAGAACTATTATAGATACAAAGAGATTACATAAAAGTAAATTCACAATCTGACATAGTTTTACGTAATGCGTTAGATCTACTTTACGTGCTCTATTTGGATTTAAAGTTGATCTCAACTCATCTCATAATTACAAATTTTCTAAATTTCTACATAAAAAATAATAAACAATTCAACTTTTTCAAATTTTAAAACAATAATAATATTAAAAAATAGTATTATAACAATATTGTATTTAACTTTCAATTTCTATCTCAACTCAACTCATCTTAACTCATTATCAAAATCTCATATAAAAGTAATTTTACAATTTGACATATTACAACAGGTCACATCCTTTTGTAGATTTACTTTTGTGTAATTCTTCTGTGGTTAAGGTATTTCTAGTTAAAAATAAGAGAAAAGTGTTCAATTCACGAATATATCTTTGAAAAATAAAATTTATAACTTAATGTAGTTAAATGTAATACGTTAAATTTACTTTATAGTAAAATAAGTTTTGCAATCTAATATACTATAACATGAATAAATCTGATCATCAGTCAGTTATCACACCCCACACCCTACATGTTAAATTGGGTTCACTAAAGTAAACCGGTTCTCTCACCCCCCCACCTCGCCGGGAAGCACGAAAGCACGATTTCCCATTCTCTCCATAAATTATACCCTAGGTGAAGGAGTTGAGTTGGGTAGCAGTGGCTCTCGATGGTGTAGGGAACAAAGACAATGACGAACTGGGCTTCACGATCTGATGCCGTGTGGTGGCTTGTGGTAGTTGTGGGGGTGGTCAAGAGTGGCAAGGAAAAGATGGGGTGAGACTCGGGGATGAGGGTTGGGTGAGGGATGGTGTCATGGTGGGAGTGGTGGCTCGGGGTGGCCTTGCGGTAGTGTTGCGCCTTGGAGGAAGGCGGCGCATGGTAAAGGTACATGGATCTATTGGGATCCGAGAGGGAGAGAGAGAGAGAGAGAGTTAGCAATAGGGTGAGGGGCTGAGGGGGAAAAGATCCATGATGTCTTGACAATAAGAGGGAGCCGTTTGTAGTGGCAAAATTGGCAGCGTTGGGTAGTTTCGTGGAGAGAAATTGAGGAAAAGGGAAAGAGAAGCTTCGAGTGTGTGCTAGGGAGGAGCCGCAGGAGGAAGGGGATTAGAGGTGAAAGGGGTCGACGATGTCAGGAGGTGGTGCCGGTGGGTAGCAGTAGCGATAGCAACAGTAGCTGGGCTGCA
Source organism: Pterocarya stenoptera (assembly GCA_003123785.1). Classification (NCBI taxonomy): domain Eukaryota; kingdom Viridiplantae; phylum Streptophyta; class Magnoliopsida; order Fagales; family Juglandaceae; genus Pterocarya; species Pterocarya stenoptera. The sequence goes on from QEOT01003177.1 coordinate 467,857, forward strand.
GCTGGGACGTTGGGAAGAGATGGAGATGGGGAAGAGAGAACGGGTCAACTGGAGAGAGGGAGAGAGAGAGAGAGAGAGATAATGAAGGGATTTGAAGAAAAAAAATTCACGTAAGATGTGGGATAGGGTGAATAATGGCTGATGTCTTCTATAACATACCATACCAATTTGTGAGCTACACTTTAAAAAATCTCTTTATACAAATGTTCATCTAATATAAAAAGGGCTTAAAAGGGTTGGCGAGCATTGCAATTTGTAAACCATTCTAGGATTTTCGTTCATGAAAGGGCATAAACGACGGTCGTATCAAGGGTCTTAAAAGTTATATCTTGTTTGGTTACGCAGTTTAGATGAGATAAAATAAGATGTTTTGTTGAAAGTTGAATAAAGTATTGTTATAACATTATTTTTTAATATTGTTTTTGTTTTGAAATTTGAAAAAGTTGAATTGTTTATTAGGGATGTAAAAAAAAAACAAGTGAATCGAGAAACCAGACTGAACGAGACCGAACTGGTGGGTTTGGTTCGGTCCGGTATCGGTTTTATTTTTTTTAAAACCTGTTAAAATCTGTCCCGTTCCGATTTTTCTTTTTCTAAAACTGGATCGGACCGATTCATATATATATTATAATCTTTTATATTATATATAATTTTTATATATAATATATAATTATATATATAATAGTATTGTATTATATGATAAATTACTCATTGATATAATATTAAATTTTAAAATTTTATATCCCTATAGTATATTGTATTAATAGTTATACTAATACTATATAATATAGTATAATAATATATCACTATAGTATTATATATTATAATATACTATTATATATATTATATAATATATATAGTATATTAAAATCAGACCAAACTGAACCGGAATCGGTAAAAGTGGAAATACTGGTTTAGAGGAGTAATCAGTACTGAATCAGTTTTTGAAAATATAAAACTGGTGCATACTGGTTCGGCCCTAAATTTTATAAAAAATTAGATCAAATTGGACCGGTTACATCCCTATTATTTATTATATTTTATGTAGAAGTTTAAAAAAATTATAATGATTATATAAGATGAGATAAGATAAGATAATTTAATTTGTCCCGTTTGTATTAGAAACTCACCTCAATTCATCTCATCTTATTTCATCATTATAATTTTTTAAATTTTCACACAAAATATAATAAATAATTTAATTTTTTTCAATCTCAAAATGATAATAATATTAAAAAATAATATTATAATAATATTTTATTAACTTATCTAAAATCATTTCAACTCATCTCAATTTATTTCTAAATACAAATGGGCTTACGTAACCAATCCAGCCTCATCCAAACGATCCTTAAATAAAAATGATAGAATCTAATTCATGTAGGAAAGTAGTCGGCGACTGGGAGCACCATTTTACGAATGAACGGCTGAGATCGTCCCAACACGAGATCTAATCTCATTGGCCGGGTGAATACATCCTCGAAACGTGATTGGTCCACATCACCAAGCATGACATGTTCTCACAAACAGCCTTGGCCTTGGGCTTGCGTAAGAGACGGGTGCAGATCGCTAGAAGAAAGCGGAGGAGTCTAGACACAGAAGCCACTCTATAAAAACGCTCAGACCTCTCAAGCCTTTCAATGAGACCAAGCAAATCACTGAGACCAAGCAAAGGCATAGAAGCATAAGAACAACCCGGCTTGAACACCCCTTTTCTCGAGAGAGTTCCATTTGGATCGCAAAAGGCGAAAACGAGAGTAGAGAGACAGAGAGAGAGAAAGAGGCTACTTATGGCTGGCTCTTGGAGAGCGCGCGGCTCTTTGGTCGTGCTGGCAATTGTTTTCTTCGGTAATTGATGCTTCTCATGGCTCAGATCTGATTTGGTTTTTTGCTTTTTTTCTCCCTTTCTGATTTTGGTATGCTATTTGAGTTTGGTTGGAATGTAGTGGAGCCGAGTTGATTTGATAGTTTTTTTTATTCACTTAATGACTCGGAAAAGGTTGACGAACCGATCGTGGCGCTAGATCTGATCAGATTTTGGTGTTTTTAGTGGATCTTGATGAGGTGTTTGATAGGAAATTGGTAATTTAAGAGATCTTGGAATCATAGAATTGATAAATATGTGAGACGGTTGGCTAAGTCTGTAGCTGGGGCTTGTTGGCTTATTCCTATTCAGTTTATTGTGTATCTGTGCTTTCGTGTTCTTAGAGTTTGATTTTGAAGTGATTATATCATATAATCTCGATCTGCTTTATGTGAATATTGGTCGTTACGTTGTTCTGATTTTTAATAAAGGGAAAACATACATTGTTCTGAAATTGTAGATCACATGCGTAATTGCTTGAACTTTAGTAATAATATGTGTCGTAGGGAAGACACTTCTGTTCCGTCTATTATGGTTGTCAATCAATCCATCGGGTTCTCGTAGGTATCGGCACCTATCAGAATCGTGTAAACTAATGATGATCACAGTCATGTAAAGGAACTATGACGGGGATGGGCATACATATTTTACATTTTAGTGGGAGTGTTCAAAATACAGGAAACCTGGTTCGCATATTACTTATTTACAACTTTGCGTTTGATTTTGTGCTTGTGTTTGTCTCGCACAATGATAAACGTGGCATTAAAACCTAGACGTCGAGCAGTCTATATCACTTTAAGTTTGAATATATTTATGATGATTTTTCTTTGCTTCAATTCCTTCCTAGACTGAATATTTTTGGAATGCCCTTTTACGAGTAACTAACATGGAAAACGGTAAATGACAGGATGTCTGTCTGCAATTTCCATTGCGAAAGAGGAAGCGACCAAATTGGGAACAGTTATTGGCATTGATCTTGGGACAACTTATTCTTGTGTTGGTGTTTACAAGAACGGTCATGTTGAAATCATAGCCAATGACCAAGGAAACCGTATCACCCCTTCATGGGTTGCTTTCACTGACAGTGAGAGACTGATCGGTGAGGCTGCAAAGAACCAGGCAGCCGTCAACCCTGAAAGGACCGTCTTTGACGTCAAGAGGCTTATCGGAAGAAAGTAATTCATCCTTCTCAGCTTGTTGATTTCCGATTATATCCATTTGTTTGGACATAGTAGTGACAGGCTTTTCTATTGACAGATTTGAAGACAAGGAGGTTCAGAAAGACATGAAGCTTGTTCCATACAAGATTGTGAACAAGGATGGAAAGCCTTACATTCAAGTGAAGATTAAGGATGGTGAGACCAAGGTTTTCAGCCCTGAGGAGATCAGTGCTATGATTTTGATTAAGATGAAGGAAACAGCTGAAGCATTCCTTGGGAAGAAAATCAAGGATGCCGTTGTGACAGTTCCTGGTGAGTAAAGAAAGCAACAACTGTGTACCCAATACTTTTACTCCATTTGTATAGAGTAATTTCTACTTTCTCAGACCCTGTCGTTAATTTCAGTTGTACTCATAGTTATATTTGTTCCAACATGCAGCATACTTTAATGATGCCCAGAGGCAGGCTACCAAGGATGCGGGTGTCATAGCTGGACTGAATGTTGCCAGAATTATCAATGAACCAACTGCTGCTGCCATCGCTTATGGTCTAGACAAGAAGGGCGGTGAAAAGAACATCCTCGTTTTTGACCTTGGTGGTGGGACATTTGACGTCAGTATCTTGACAATTGATAATGGTGTTTTTGAGGTTCTTGCCACTAATGGAGACACTCATCTTGGAGGTTAGAACATATATTCTTAGCCACTGTTTTATTGGTTAAGTTTTCTATAAGAGAAGACATGGACTAAAGGAGCAGTATATTATATCTGTTCTTGGATGTTTATTTAAAATTTTGATTCCATCTGAAAGTTATCCTGTCTCCCTTGATTTATTCGAGTGGTTCGACTACTTTGACTGCAACAAACCCGTGAGGGTTTGAGATTGTGTTCGAAACACTGGTGACTGATTCAGTATGTTTTATTTATCAAAAGAGAGGCAGATGGAGTATGTTTTTTATGAGACGGAAGTGTTTGTATTATCTCCCTATAAGTTAAAAATTTCGTGCTCTAAGAAAGGTCTATTTTCTTTGCAGGTGAGGATTTTGATCATAGAATTATGGACTATTTCATCAAATTGATTAAGAAAAAGCATGGCAAGGACATCAGCAAGGATAACAGAGCTCTTGGGAAGCTGAGGAGGGAAAGTGAGCGTGCCAAGAGAGCTCTTAGCAGCCAACATCAAGTCCGTGTCGAGATTGAATCACTTTTTGATGGTGTTGATTTCTCTGAACCACTGACCCGAGCTCGTTTTGAGGAGCTGAACAATGATTTGTTCAGAAAGACCATGGGACCTGTTAAGAAGGCTATGGAAGATGCAGGATTGGAAAAGAACCAAATTGATGAAATTGTGCTTGTTGGTGGAAGCACTAGGATTCCAAAGGTTCAACAGCTTCTTAAGGACTATTTTGATGGGAAGGAACCGAACAAGGGTGTGAACCCAGATGAAGCAGTTGCTTATGGTGCTGCTGTACAAGGAAGCATCTTGAGTGGAGAGGGTGGTGAAGAAACCAAAGGTAATACTTTTATTTTTATATTATTATGTTTGCAACTATGTTATCCATGAGGTGGTGCCTACCATGATGTAGCTGAATTATATTGGCAGCACTGACAATGTGTCTTGTGGGATTCTTGATGCAGATATCCTTCTCTTGGATGTGGCTCCACTGACCCTTGGAATTGAAACTGTTGGCGGAGTGATGACCAAGTTGATCCCAAGAAACACTGTTATCCCAACAAAGAAATCTCAGGTTTTCACTACTTACCAGGATCAGCAGACTACCGTTTCCATTCAGGTATGGTACTTGCATGCTGTTTATTTTTCTTCCAGCGCATGAAGCATGGACAAATATTTTCCTAGTTATGTGTTGCTCTAAAAGTTGGGATGCTCATATATTATATTTTATATTCATTGTACAGCTCAGCTGCCTAGCTGGCACTAGTTAGTTAGTCATTTAATCATTTTCTTTACTTGTCTATATAAATAATATTGCGTGCAATCCTTCAGATCAGACTGAATAAGATCAATTTTCAGTTTTTTCAAGTTCTGGAAGTTTTATCTCTCAGTTTGTAATATCCTATCATGAAACCAGGTCTTTGAAGGTGAAAGGAGTCTTACAAAGGATTGCAGGAATCTCGGGAAATTTGATCTAAATGGAATTCCTCCAGCCCCAAGGTTTGTTCTCTGCCGTTTTAAAATGTTTATTAATAGAGTTTGCATCAACTGCTAGCCGGGACTTGATATTAATTCATTCCTCGATTCAACAGGGGAACCCCACAAATTGAAGTGACATTTGAAGTTGACGCAAATGGTATTCTGAACGTTAAGGCAGAAGACAAGGGCACTGGTAAATCAGAGAAGATTACCATCACAAATGACAAGGGTCGCCTGAGCCAGGAAGAGATTGACCGAATGGTTCGTGAGGCAGAAGAGTTTGCGGAGGAAGACAAGAAGGTGAAGGAAAAGATTGATGCCCGTAACAGCCTTGAGACCTACGTCTACAACATGAAGAACCAGATCAACGACAAGGACAAGCTTGCCGACAAGCTCGAGTCTGATGAGAAGGACAAAATTGAAACCGCAGTGAAGGATGCCCTAGAATGGCTGGATGACAACCAGAGTGCCGAGAAAGAGGACTATGATGAGAAGCTCAAAGAGGTGGAAGCCGTTTGCAACCCGATCATCACCGCAGTATATCAGAGGTCAGGGGGTGCCCCTGGTGGTGGATCAGGAGAGGAGGAGGAGGAGTCACATGATGAGCTGTAGACATCTAGTTTCATTGAGCACTGCTGAGAAAGCAGGAAAAGCTAAGTGGGGGATGAGGATATAGACTTTTTTAGGCAACGAGACTTTTGTAATTTTTATGATGGTTGGGAAGTTACGGGAGAAGAATTTCCCTTACTTCGCATGCTTTTTTTTTTGGGGGTGAAGAGAAATACTTTTCCAGGTCTTTTATTATTTACTAGTATTATTATGTTCCTGTTTATGTTAAAATTTACAACAAACACTACTTTTTTTTTCCCCAAAAGTCTGCTTGTGATCTAATCTGCGTGCTTCCTTGAATTCCATAGTGTGTGCATGCGTGCTTTCTATACACGAGGTGAATAGTCTTGAAACTCATTTTTGGACCTTTCTATTGAGCTCCAATTCTACCAAGAGCGGTGCAAAATTATTCATGGAATCTCAACAAAATGGTAGTCGGTAGACCTCTCAGCATTTTCTTATTTTGTTTACTATTTTATTGTTCTCTTAATTACAACAACTTTTATATTTCACCGATTGTGGGATCATTCACTTCTTCAATTTTTAAAGTGATTATTCATTCTATAAAAAGAAAAGAAAAGCTAGATGCAACCAGCCTGCACACATAATTTAATAAAACACACTGTTTCACTCGAGTTTTCTTATTTAATCCTTACCACCTTCTCCTTCCTCTTCCGTGCATCCCCTTCTCCCTTTTCCCTTCACCGTCATCTGCTTTTTCCTGAAATTACCTGAGCCTTCCCTAACTCGTGTAATCGAAGTCCCTTCCTAGTTGCCATAAGCAGTATGATAGCAAATTCTTTGCATTATTTTCAACCAAATCTTGGCATTATACACATATTTCAATCCTCAAAACACATATAGTATCTCAATGCTTCCCTTCCAGAAAGTTTAGGCCCCGTTTGTTTACACAAAACCACTATCTCATCTCATCTCATCTCATCTCAATCATTACAACTTTTTCAAATTCCCATACAAAAATATAATAAATAATTCAACTTTTTCAAATTTCAACATAAAAATAATACTAAAAAATATATTTTATTAATATTTTATTTAACTACTATTCAAAACATCTCATCTCATCTGTGTATCCAAGCGGGGACTGTATTGAAGCGTTTTCTGATGGAATGCTTTGTTACTTAGTAACTCACAAATGCATACGGTTTCTGAATTAAAGGATTTTGTCAAAAAGTTGAACTCATTTCCAGAAATGATTGCAAATATTTTCCCTTCTTTTTTTTTTTCAAAAAAAAAAATTAATATATAGTAATGGCGTTTTTCTTCTCAGATGAAATGCTCTGGAGAAATGGGTTTGGGCGTTTCCAACGAAAAATAAAAGATGGAACGCACAAAGAAGCATGCATCTTCCCTTCTCAAATCTCTTCCATCTCGAGATGTTAGGCGTGTTGGACTTTTCATTGAAATTTATTGGACTTTTCGTTGGACTTCTCCTTAAAAAATAAGTGCTCGAGATGTTAGGCGTGTTGCCAGAAATGTTAGACATGTTGGACTTCTCAAATTTTTTTTAACTTTTGACAAATGCTGGCGTGGCACGTTAGACGTTTACACGCCGGTGGTATGCAGCCACGCTCTTTTTTTTTTTTTCTTTTCCGGTGACAGACATATTGATGATTATGACTTCAATAGTGTGATGCGGAGATTATAATTGGCTTTATAGTTTGGGACATCAATAATATTACGTGATTTGAGGATTGTAGTTTTGGTACTACTAGTTAATTTTTCCTCTTTAAATGTTTAGAACCGATAAGATCTCCTAGTAGCGAAATGGTTCTAAACATTTAAAGAAGACCTTATCGGTTCTTGGAAAAGCAGAGATGAGAATTAGATATGATCTTACCGTAATTATAATATATGCAAGCTTGCTTAGAAGAAGAAAAAAGGAAAAAAAGAGAAAAAGACCTTATCGTAATTACAAATTTATATACAACTGTGAAGTGCTTAAACGCCGCGTAATCATTTTGAAAAATAGTGAAATTCATTATTAAAAATTTAATTTTTTTCATGTGGATTCCATGTTTTAACTTTTATTCACTTTATTCAAAGTGATTACGCGACGGTTGCATAATTCACAGTTGTAAATATTTTTCCTTTTCTGTGAATTATATAAAATAGTTTGTGAATAGTATTAAAATAGTTTGAGTTAAAATGTTTTATTGGGATCTTGGAAAAGCAGTGAGAAAAAGTTGAATAAAATATTATGAAGTTGAATTATTATTAGAATATAATCTTTTAATATAAATTTTGTTTTGAAATTTGAAAAAGTTGTATTATTTTTTATGTTTTGTTTGAAAGTTTGAAAAAATTGTAATGATTATGTAACAATTAGATGAAAAAACTGTAAATTGAAAATGTAATTATGAAAAATTTTGAAATGAGATAAGATTCCATTTTGTTTCCAAACAAGCCCCTTGACATTGGGGCAGGAAGGAGAACAGTCAGTTCCACCCATTGTGTCGCTCAATATTTTTGATTGAAGGCTGCTAGAGACACAAAGAGATCCTACAAAGGAAACATACTGATGTGGCATATTGCTAGTGTCTCACGTCTCCTCTCTCTCTCTCTCTCTCTCTCTCTCTCTCTCTCTCTCTCCTCCTCCCCCTTTCCTCACTTTCTCTTTCTTGGGGTGGTTCTCGACTACCATAGACGGCCAAAGGATGATGATTGTCGACCACACAAACCGTCGGCTTAGATCCGGATCATCCCGACCACCTAGCGGCGACCACACAGCAGCCGATCAAGCACACAGTGTGCGAAATGTGCATCAACGTGCACAAAGAACTACTGTGAGCTCCAAGTCAGTGGTGTTACTTGGACCGCCGATGTCTTCTGCCCACCTTGATATGGTCCCCACCATGGCTGGCATGTAGAGAGGGTAGGGGTGGCGGACACGAGGGTAGGGGGGGAAAAAAAGAATAAGGGGAAAGATATGGCATACTAACATCATGTTAGTGTGTGAAATCATTTTGTAAGATTCCTTTATGTCTATATTGTTTTCCTTTTTGATTCGAACTTCTTGGTTGAGTTGAAGAATAGTTCTCCGGTCTTTCTTTCTTACCAATTACCATCCTTTTTTTTCCTTGTAAGTTTGTCTTTTTCTCCGCTTTTTAAAACTGCATCTCATTTTTCCTTTTCTTTTCTTTACTTTCCTTTTGCGTGTTCGTGTGTTTCGAGAGTCGAAAAAGAAGAAAAGAAGAAGAATAGAACACGATAAATGGGTAACTAGATCCCAAATCCATTTGTTATTAACTACATAAACTAGAACTATGATATGTTAGCTTTAAGATGATGCATGAGAATGGCTTGTATGTTTTTTATTTGAATTGTTGAAAGAATGCCATTAGGCAATACTGATAAAGAGTGTAAGGGGTGACAATCATCCATGATATATGGTTTTGAAGGTCACAATTTAATTACATAACCCAGCTTGATGAGAAATAAATTAAACATATCTATTTTCACCTTCACATGTAAGGTTGTATTTATGTCAATTAAAGACCAACATTTGGGTTGCCTGAGCCTGCTGCAGCAACTCCCAGACCTCCACCATCTGACATAGGTCCCAACTTTTCGTGGTCACTTGATTCTCTGATGGAAACTTGGTCACCATCTAATTCTCGCACAAGTTCATCAATCTTCCGGAATTGATATGGCCATCTTGTATTGTAGAGAAATTGGCGAAGATCAAACCTATTATCCTCTGGCGAATAACTCTGCATATAGTTCAGAACAGTGTCAGCTCTTACTGGATTTAGATATATAGAATACAAGAAAATCATGCTCTACCGACCCTTCAAACTATCACTCCTTTTGCAACATGACCACCAAACTATCAAAGTTGTCATTTTCCCCTACAAACTACCACTTCACTTGTAATTTGCCCTCTCCTTTAACACCTACCCATAAGATTGTGTTACGTCACCTATTTTTTATCCAACAGTTAGATCTTAAAGAAAGTAAATTAAAACTTACGATAACTGTGTAGTTTAGTGCTCAAATTGCAAATAAAGCTGTAGTTTGGTGGAAAAAGTGTAATGTTCCCAAGATTTTTACTAGAAGTTTCCTAGCTGCACAAATATATGATTCTGGTGTTGGCTGTTTGAGTTCAACTTACCTCAGCATGATAGGAAGGTGTCAATACAGTCATTTTATGTCGATTGATGGAATAATACTTGAAGAAGTGTTTTACTTTATCAGCCACCTCCGATGGAGTTAGTCTTGAACCCCATCTGTAGCAGAGATTCTGCAAGGAAAACAGTATGGAAAATAGAGAGGAGTTCTTAATTCTTATCACTAAATGAGCAACAAAAATGCGATAGGATCGAAGGACCAAATACATTAGTAAGCAACAAGTCATCCTTCCTCTAAAAGTGCATGTAAAGAAACTGAACACATACCAGCACTATTAGTCCAATAAGTTTGTTCTATACTTTCTTTAACAAGTAAATGTATAGAAAGATGATAAGGAGGCACAGCCCAAGTATACAAGTATTACATAATGGATAAACCACCGCAGAGAAAAGCCAAAACTAACAATAAAATTAAAAAAATTAAAAATGAGGCAGTGTCGAATCTACTATCTATGTGAAAAGACTTCATCTAAACACGTGAGCTGAAGAATGAAAAAAACAACCCTTCATAGGCATCAATTTATTTATTTATTTACTTTTCATGCCAAGGCACCAATAAAGGAGGGTTTCTGCAAACAGCCAATAAAAATTTTCAAAAATCTCTGACCCCGTTTGTAAACACCTAAAGAGACAAACTGTTCATGGTAGAACCTTAAAAACTTGAATGAGATTTAACGAGTCAATCTCACACTGCAGGATCCAGGTAACATGCCCCTGCAACAATATTAAGACGCTTAACTTATAATGCTCCATTCTTTTATCTATTGCCATTATGTTTTAGTGGAGATGGATTCTTTTGATATTGAAGATTGGATGAAGTTTAATAATTTCTGCTTTCCCTACAAATCACGATAAAGATCTGTTTAAAGACAAAATTCAAATAAGAGGCACTCCAGAAAGAGTATTTCTTGATCTTCTGAAGCAAGCAAGAATAACAAGACATAAAAGAGACCTTGAACATAGATACTGGACCACATCGGAAGATTTTCCGCAACCTTCCATAGACTGAGAGTTCCTCATATGTCATTCCCATGTCCACTTCATCCAGCTGTTTAACACAACAAACAATTAGGCTTCCAAGCAAAAACATAGCATTGACACAACTTATGATTTGACCCAAAAATAGAAGACAGATAAATGCCAAGGCTATGAATGAAAATTTGCTTACGTTAAAGTGAAGAATGTTAACGAGAGTAGCACACTCAAAAGCATACTAGCAACTAGGTGATGACACAAAGAGTATTGATAATAATAATAATATTATTATTAACAAAACCTACAAAGATTTTGCTACAACAAAGTTGACAGTCCATATAATCTAATATTGGCATATTGGGGGATGGACATTTTAATGCAGATATAAACAATCTAGAAAACTAATTATAAGATGGACACATCCTGACAATTACACTATGATGGAACAAAGAATGTTTTGTGGTTATTCCTATCATGCAACTCTGTTTACCAGGAAACAAAGGTATGCAGATGAAAGAAAATCCATTACCTGACAGTAGTCAGAACGTATAGGCTCCAGTTCGGCAGTCGGTGGAGCTGATTCAATATCTGCCAAGGATGAGTAACCAAGATGGGTGGCAGCCCATTGCAGAAATGCCCGGAGATCCTGCTTACTAATACTTCCGATTGGATTAATATCGGCTGAGCTGCAATCATACTGCATGAAAGTGAAACACAGGAGCTCTAACTTAATTAAAATATAACAGAATAAGATCAAAGATAAACATGAGTTCCAATATAGTTAGCTATAACATTATATATATATATATGAATTAGAGAAATCCCCTGCAACGAACTCAGTTTTAAATAGAGGCAACAAGTTGAAATTAAAACTTAAAGAAGTTGACGGGATTTGTTTTTAAAAGCAAATCATATACACGCTTCATAGACATGGATCACCATTGAATATATAGAAAAAATATTATTATACGGTACCTTTGTTAGATAACCACGCAATCCTTCATCCACATTGGAGCTACCCAAAACAAGATAAAATCCGGGTTTGTTATGCACCCAAGGCAAGAGTGATGCTAACATAAAAGCTAGCACCATTCTGATTCGAGCTTGAATGTTCTGCAAACCTAAGTTCTCGATGTTAGATCCACCATCTACCTGTGGAAATAAAAACCAGATTAAAGAGTTAACTGAACATTATTCCTTACTCCTCTGAATCTTGTTACTTTAGGTAAAGTAAAACCCAAGGTATGAAAAGCATAACACAAGATCTCAGATAATTGCTCCCTCCCCTAACAAAAAAAGTACTAATTTAGAAGGAGAAAAGAAAACACAAGCCCTCTATAGGATTAGATCATATTTGATCAAGGAACCAAAATCATTGTGCATAAAACAAATAATATACTTGGGAGGCACCATAGCATGCCATGAACAGCATATTTTACCTTATAGCGTGGTCGCTTTCCTGTAAGTGTTTGAAACAAAGATAAAAGAGAAGATATAACCCCATCTATGGAAACATCAAGATGCCACGAGCCAATCTCATCTGCTAGTACCTTGGCTCGTGATTTTGTGGCTTCAGAACTGCAAGGAAAAGAAAGACCCTGTTAGGATTATAGTGGATGAACCTTGAAAAGTGACATGTGCCGCAACAAACAAGGGAAACTAAGAAGTTCAATCAAAATTAATTGTTGTTTTGACTAGACAGTTATGGATGACATGACAACAATTAATTTATATTGAATTGAACTACAACAATCTCAGTGTTTTAACACATATATTACTGCAAATAGCTTTTGTGGTCTGGAGGTGTAAGCCCACTACCATCACAATCTTTTCTGTGTTATCATTTATAAGAAATAAATCCCAGTTGTCTGTCCTTGGAGATCTCATGCAGCCTTATCACACAACCTGTGGTTTTAGACAGCATGCATATGCACTCTTGGATGGGCCTCATAAGGTAACATGTTTCATGGACCAGCCAATGATAATCTGATTTTCTTGTGATATATTTGGATGTGCTTTGAGAAATATAAGCCAAAAATAAGATTATCAAGAGCTATGAAACACAGTGATTTCAAATATAAGCAATATGAGAAGTTTCTGGGACTTCTCTTCAAAATGTTTTTTTTATAAGTAAAAAATAATTTCTCTTGAAAATGTTTGTTGTCAAATTATGAAAACTATAAGAGCATTGGTTTTGTGTACATGGACCCACCTGTTTTCAGATCCCATAAATACTGTATAAAATATGCGTTTAGCAAATTCTCTGCTGTCGGTAGGAAACTGTCCATCAGTGTAATTTCCAATTCGTATTGCATCAGCTTTGACTTGTTCATCTCCATTTGCAATTTCTGCACGCAAATGTGCATCACATTTAATGATTTATAATCAAACCTTATGACACTTGATTCTGGGTTGTAAGATATGTCTAGCTTTCTTCCTGCCTCTGCTGCACCCACCAGTAGTTAAGGCAGTAGGCAAGGAAGTGATCGCCTGGAACCCCTCATAAGTTAAACTTTCTCAGTCCTAGAACAATGGTTTCAAGCTCTAGAGAAAGTTGGAAATCGACTCGATCAATTCAACACAAATTCTCTCCATAAAATGGGTGACTCCTAACAGCAACCTGTATTTTCTGTTACACAGCTTCATATTACCAATCCTCGCTAAAATAAACATACAATTATTATCTTTCATATACACCCTTTGTAAAATATTTATAAGATTCACTTCCTTAAGCACCTAGTTGAGTTCTGTAGTTTGCACTCGGTCATCTATGGGTATTAGATAGCCCTGGCCACTGATTGGCTCATTGAAACTCTTTCTGGCGTTTTAACTTTTGATGAATTTAGGTATGATTAACTGTAACACGGTATTATGAGAAATGAAATTGGAAGGCTAACAAATAATACTTTAACAAAAGCCTATTAACAGTCACCTGCCCCAGCCACTCATATTGAAATAATGGTCCTTTTTAACATCTAACGCAGCATATAGCCCATCTGTTTTTTAAGAAAGTTGATCAAGAAGAGAAATAAGTAATGTACAATACAAGATTACAGCATCGATACGCAATGTTTACTACCACTGACCTTTGACAACCAGCTGGCACATGCAGCCAACTATAGCAGCCACAGAGGAGCTATCTGCTCCACCAGAAAGAGGAAGCAAAAAACCAGAAGCTCCACTTCTTCTTAAATAATCCCACAACCAGCAACTGGGTCCAAAGGCTATTTCTTCCTCGGGACAGTGATACTTGATCTGAATCATGTTAATTTTAGCAAGAGCTTGGTGGTTAGAACAGCCATACAATGACATTTTTTATTCTTGTTAAAGAATGCTGCCCATAAACTGCATAAACGCCTATAAAACCAAATTAAACTCATTTGTAGAAATTCTCCTAGTCAAAACAAGACTACTAAATACATGCTGTTCATTCAATTCTAGTAAATCCTTGATCCCATGAGCATTGAATTGGTTAAAGACCCCTTTCTGGACCAGGGACCAACCTCAAGTGGACTGGAAGGACACATCTTCAGGTTAAAAGGCTGAGAAAGCTGGTATGGTACTGCCACTGAAGGAACTTTGGTTTTGCAGCTTGCTTGCTCTTGAAAACTACTAATAGATCCTCTAAGACTAGCAACCTGCCATTAAGCAAACGGGTTAATGAATCAATTTAATTACTTATATTTACAGCACAGACTTAAAATCACAAGAAATGCCACGAATTTGAACTGATAGAATGAATAACAGACTAACAGCATGAGTATCCAAGATGCCAAAGCAGACCAGTTAAGTTGTTTGCATTGGAAAACTTGCTAATAAACCATTAATAAATCATTTATTAAAAGGGTGATCGGTAGATATAAAAGTTCTTTAACAGTGTTTTTTTTTATAAGTAAAGTTCTTTAATAGTGTTGATGCAATACATAATTGCCATTAAGGATGGAGGAAGAGCAGCAATGGATGATTCATTTTCCAAGCGGCATATTAAGTGATCAACCCAAATTGCACATTCATGCACTAGTGGAAAAGTATTTTTGTGCATCAATTAAAGTAATTTAGAAACTACATAGACACAAAGACCTGTACACATAGACACATGCACCTGTACATGCAACCCAAGGAGTGCAAGATGTTTCATACCGCATCTAGATCTACTTGAGCAACCACAATCTCAATATCCTTCAAAGAAAATTGTGAGCCTTGAGCCACCACATCTCCATTTACAGCAATGCAAGAACATCCATCTATGAGAGTAAAATGTTAACCAAATTAGATAGAAGAAAATTTTCACATAAGAGAAGATGAATTTCACATAAGAGGAGAAAAGAAAAACTATATCGAATAGTGGGATTAGCAGAAGAGGCAAACCAATAAAAGCACGAAGCATAAGGTAAGGTGTCCATAGATTGGAAAAATGGAAAGCTGTAGGTATTCCATACTAAGTAGAGAAACAGCAACACAAAAGTACAAGTGAAATTTCCAGAATAGATAGTATGTACCATAGTAAAGGCGGGCACCATCACATCCCTGTTGATTGCTGTACATGTAAACCCCTCCGCGAGTATGAGTAGCACCTTTAATAGCACGGAGTCGAATATCAAGCTTTCTTAGTTGGTGGTGACTTCCACTTGCATTCATGAACACCTCAACTCCATTCAATGCAAGTTCAGCATGAAGAGGAAGAGGAGCAAAAAGCTCTTCACAAATTTCAGCCGCAACAGCTCTAACAATTGGAAAAATGCTTGAAATTTAACATTTCATCAAGTGTCTGATAAAGTGAGAAATCCACAAAATTTATTCATGCATCCTAACATGCATAAAAGCATACAACAGTGGCAAATATAATGTGGAAACTACGGCAGTTTGCATCCCCACCAAAAAACAAAATTAAGGGATATGTGCACTGACACAATTTCCAATATCTACACTCGCACATGCCAGTCCAAACTTGCACTGCACGTAACTACAAAAGGAACAGGTGGTAGAAGTTCCTAGGAAGACCACACCTAGTAATCTTGTTACTTACGTGTCCAAAAACTGAATGAATCCATAGCCAAAAGGCACTGTTTGCTGTGATATATGCTCAGAAATTTCAATTGGGAGCTGAAAGTCCACAAGTTGGTCTCTTTGCTTCCATGCTGTGAACCATCGAAGCTCCCTGTAATTTCCATCATTTGCAAGCCACATCTTCGGGCGTATCATAACAATTTTTCTGTTAAAACACAGAACTTGACAATTGTAACGCTCGGACCCTTTTATAATGGGCATACCAATGCTGCAAAGGATGCCATCAGTCCAATTGCCAAGTAATATATCTTTCAAACACTCCCATCTGCAAGCACATCATACACTGCAATCAGGAAGTAATCAAAATATCCTCTTATGAAAAAAAAAGCGTTTTTCGTATTTCAGTTTGCCAAACAACAATGATTCCAGAATTTCAAATTTTCAAGATTCAAAATAAATCGAATCAGAAAAATAAGCTTTATAGCATCTGAACACAGCTATTGTGGTGTCATTCGTTCAGCCATTCATCCATAAAATTCAATTACGCCCTCTTCTATTTTTGTTTCTTCAAGTAATATAACCACTTGCAAACATAAAAATTCTGATATAAATTCAGTAGAAGCTTTTTTTTTTTACCTCTCTTACCACACCAATGAATATATCCGTTTCATTTGACAAATTAAAACAAAACAATATCTGTCCACAAATTTTATCATATACCAAAAAAAACAGAGAAAACTTACGCATGAGAAACGGTATCTAGCTCCAAAAAATGGTCCTCGCAGCTATAACCGGTGACCTCGAGCTCGGGGCCTAGCCGAATCACTGCCCCGGCTTCCTTAGCCATTACTATGGACTCTTTGATGTTCTTCAAGTTGGAATCAAAATCCATAGCCCACTGGTTCAGATTACACGTGGCCACCTTCAACAGCCTCATCTCGAATCTGCCTTCTTCTCTGAACTCAAAACCAAACAACTAAAAGCACAGAAAGAAGGAAGAAAGAAAGAATTCAGAACCAGCGTTGGCGAGTTGAATTGCGTTGAAAATGCCGAACTTTCTTTCACGCTCTGTTTGGTTGCTGAGAAAAGATTAGGACTTTTGATCACCTTGCCAATGTTTGTGAAGAAATCGTGCAATGCGGAATTGGATTCTGCTCAAAGTTTTATAGCCTTTGAGCAACGACTTGTAGTACTTGGGAAGCAGAGTGCCCGACGGGTTAGATTCCTCATTCCTGGACCCTTTTACGGGTAAAACATAGACCCTTTTACGGGTGATAAAACATAGAACTAGCTAGGCGATATTTTGGAGTTGCGACGACAAAACAGTCGATAACCCAAACGCTGTTGCTAATGAACTCGAAACCAGCGTTACGAGAGTTGTTATTGTAGCGAAGTTCTTATTTCAACGGCGACATTTAGCGCCTCTATAAGCCTCGATGGAGGCTACTTCCTTTACGTAAAGAAATTGTCCACGCAACTTTCTACGTTTCTTTGGGTGAATTGACTCTACAAGTTTGGAAATTCAAACAATATATTTTATATAATTTTGACTGCGGCATATTTATTATTGAGTAATATTATATATAGTCTTAAAATATGCAAGTCTCCTACACTCTATTTAAAATAATATGTCAAATTAAAAAGTTTATGTTTTTAAAAAAATACACAAATAGATTTTATAAAAATAAATTTATAAATTAAAATGGATTCAGGTGATTTTATAATAAACCTAAATCTATAATATGACATACCACGTCAAGTTACATCAGTTTATAAATAAAATTTTATGAAATATCTTTATATTTAAAATATTTATTATTTCATATGAGTTCTAAAATTATCATTATTTAAAGATTGGGCTGAGCTTGCAAATTCTTTTTGTAATGAAACTTACAAAGGGGTAACTATTGGGTTAATCGCTTTATTTTTTCTTCAACTTTCCGTGTAATGAAAAGGAAATTGCAAAGAGGGATCATACGTGCTTGTGTTAAATTTCCATATAATTCATGAACTAAGATGGGAGAAAGATACACAGCTACTAGTCTGCTACAAGGGATAATGATTCCAATAACAAACACATTCTGGTATCAATAAATAAACTTATCCCTTGCTTTTTTGCCTTACAAGAACAAGAACTGTGGTTTTTCTCTGAGACTGCACGTTTGCTCGACACACACATGGGAGTAGGAAATGTCGATATCCGAAATGGTACAAAAATTGATGCCCCCACTCATAATATAAACCAAATCACTATAAAAGGCAACTCCAAAGGACCAAAATAATAAAATTATTCGAGTTATTTTATTTTTGAATGAGTATGTAGGGTATATTATTCACATAAGTAATTCTATATATAATTATAAAGTGTTTAAATGTTGCGTAATCATTTTGAAAAAGAGTGGAATCTATAATTAATTTTATTTTTTTTCATGCAAGTCATATGTTTTATTCACTTTTTTTAAAGTGATTACGCGACAGTTTTACATTTCATAGTTGTAAATATATTTTCTCTATTTACATTATTTAAATGATAAACTTTTATTTATATAATTTAAATTTTAAAATTTAATTTTAAAATTAAATTAAATTATATAAATACTTTTTAGATATACTCTACAAGAAGGCAATGCAACTCGAGAATAAAATTTTTGGACCCGTTTGGATACAAAGGTGAGAAGAAATTATCTCACTTCATCTCATCTTATCTTATTTAATTTTAATTAATAATTATATTACTATTCACAAACTATCTCAACTCATCTCATCTCACTATCTAATCTATTATTTACACACATTGCAGGAATAATCTATACGCGGGATGCGTATATCCAGAAAATTTAACAAGAGTACTGCGATAGGGAGGGAGCTTGTATAACACAGAAAACAAACAGTCGCCTTTGATCGAACGTCGTCGTTCGTACCCCGTCTGGCTGTCTGTCTGTCTCCACCTAGGGCTAGAGAGAGAAGCTCGCGTGATAGCAAAAGCCGAGCTTTCTCGTTGCTCCGAACCTCTGCCATTAAAGAAATCCCCCTATATATATTCATATATCTATCTTTCTGAAACGTCATCTGGGAGGTCGAGCCAATGACGGAAGTCGCGAGCTCAGTGGTGCACGAGGTATTGGGCCGGAGGGCCCAGGACGTGGATGAGCCAATCATCGACTACATCATCAACGTCCTCGCCGACGAAGACTTCGATTTTGGCGTTGATGGTGAGGGCGCCTTCGACGCCATCGGAGAGATCCTCGTCAGCGCCGAATGCGTCACCGACTTCACCGAGTGTCGATCGGTGAGAGTTTCTTTTTTCTCTTGAAGCTTTTCGCTGTCGTCTCCGTTTGGTTGCTCGGAAAGTTCATTAAGAAACAATAAACTCTTAGGGTTTGTGAATACTCGGTTTCACATTGTTTGCGCAGCTAAAGCATTGTTTTTTTTTTTCCCCGCTTTTGGCGCCCGTTTGGTTACTCATGAAGATTTGAGATTTTAGGCTCTATGTTGTTAGATAAGTTAAAAATTTTGGATTCTAAGTTATTTCTCAGTGTCTCTGTTTTTTTAAAAACTTTCATTAAAATCTAATTTGTTGGCACAATTGCTTTGCCGAGACCATGAAACAAGCTCTATGTTTTTCTTTGCCTTATTGTAATGTCTGTGGAAGTCTGTGATAGGTTTGCAGCAAATTGTCTGAAAAGTTTGGAAAGCATGGGTTGGTTAAAGCTAAACCAACTGTGCGGAGCCTGGCAACTCCATTCAGAATGAATGAGGGAATGGATGAGGAGGAAGTCCCGAAGAAGAAACCTGAGGTGATGGATGGTCCTGTGCTATCTGAACGTGAGCGAATGAAGCAAGCAAGAGACAAGCGGAAGGAGGAACGTCAAAGAGAGGTGAAATTATTATAATAAGAGCTTTTTTTGATCTAGTATGCCTGGCTCCAGCTCTTATTGGTAATGCATGAGTTTGGTGTCGTAAAGGCTGTATCTTCTCCTCATCATTAAGCCTTGCTGAGTGCTGATATTTTTAGATCGAGGCTGTGATTGAGCTGAGCCTATTCGGTGATGACATACATTGACCAACAAATTGGGTATTTAGTTTTTCTCTTGTTCTGAGTATTATCTCCTAATTGTCCAGGTACAATACCAAATGCATTTGGCAGAGATGGAAGCAGCAAGAGCAGGGATGCCTGTTATATGTGTAAATCATGATAGAAGTGGTGGACCAACTGTCAAGGATATCCATTTGGAGAACTTTGATATCTCTGTGGGTGGTCGCGATCTCATTGTGGATGGTTCAGTCACACTATCATTTGGAAGGCACTATGGTGAGTTCTCTTTCTGTTACTCACAACTCTTAGTGTCCCAATAAGAGAGGAGAAGGAAACTGAAATTGAGGAAGAAGAATAAAAAAGTATGTATATTTTCAGTGGAGTGTTTAAACTAAAATTTATTCTAGCATCTACATTGTTGATAACTTTTTCATTCTGCTAGTCGACAC
This sequence comes from Pterocarya stenoptera, assembly GCA_003123785.1. NCBI lineage: Eukaryota > Viridiplantae > Streptophyta > Magnoliopsida > Fagales > Juglandaceae > Pterocarya > Pterocarya stenoptera. The sequence continues at coordinate 488,259 of QEOT01003177.1, forward strand.
TTGACAGCATGTGTAGAGAATCGTATAAAATGTTTGTTTGAGTTGGTGATTTCCTTTTTGTCTCTTGCTACCATTGAACCCACAATAATGATGAGTCCCATTTAAGTGATTTGTGTTGTCCATGACACACCTCCTGGCAAGGCCCTGTGCCTACCCATCCAATTGGTGAAAACTTCCGTAGGGATATGAATTTAGGCTTAAACCTGAAGCTTGTGAATTTGTGATTGAATTGTGTGTTTACATTTGGTTTCCTTTCCCATGTAATTTATCTTTGAATTAAAACCCTTATTATCAGATTTATCATCACATGGATGCCTTAAAAAGATGAAATTCACATGAGAACATGCACCTTATAATCCACTTCAATAGTTTTAGACAAATTTGCTTATTATAGAAAAAAAAAAAAGATTTTGAGACGTTCCAAAATCTTCAAACTCAGCCTATTCAATTTATATATATAGCTTTTATCTGTGCTTTTACACACTGCGATTTGGATGTAGGCCTTGTAGGAAGAAATGGTACAGGGAAAACAACCTTCCTTAGGCACATGGCTATGCATGCCATTGATGGTATTCCTAACAACTGTCAGATACTGCATGTTGAGCAAGAAGTGGTTGGTGATGATACTACAGCATTGCAGTGTGTTCTTAACTCTGATGTTGAGAGAACCCAGCTTATAGAAGAAGAAGCTAGTCTGCTTGCCCAACAGGTTGAATACATGCTGTTTCATCTTGAGAACTGCATAAGTTCTGAGATTTAGCTTCCTAATTGCCTCCTCTTTGTTGTTCCACTTGTGTGGAGGTTTATGTTTTTTAGTGGACCCTGCTGACAATTTTTGTGGTTTTCCTGAAGAGAGAGTTGGAGTTTGAAGATGCAACTGTAAAGGAAAATGGGGATCTGGATAAGGTGATTGACAAAGATGCCATCTCACAAAGGCTTGAGGAGATATACAAAAGGCTCGACTTAATTGATGCTGATTCTGCAGAGTCACGTGCTGCTTCTATTCTTGCGGTCAGTTCATAACTCTTTTGTGTTATTGGTGGCTTTTTAAATATGCTTGCTTAAATTTAGCTTGAACTGGTATATAAAGTGTTGGAGCTGCAAATCAGAACTAAATTCAGCTTTACCTTAACTTAATCAGAGGATTGAGCACTGAAACCAAATTAATAAAGTTGGTTTACTGTATGGGTTGATGATGGATAAGAAAAATAAGTGGGATGTGGTGTTTTGCGTGTATGTTTTTTTGCATGATAGAGAGGGTGGGGTGGGGCGCACCAAGTGGTTGTTGCATATTTGTGGTGAATGAAACTTGATTAATATACAATTGGGAGACTGGTAAAAAAAAGACAATAATACATACATGTATATATGTCACGGTGTCCATTTCTGGTGTGTGTTGATTCACAAATTTTCCTCTTAGACAAAGTTTATTTACTACAACCTCTTTTTAGCTTTAATATCTCATTATGAGCTCGTTTAGGAGGTATTATTGTTCTAATTTCGACTATTTTCAGGGTCTGAGTTTCTCTTCAGATATGCAGAAGAAGGCCACTAAAACGTTTTCTGGAGGATGGCGAATGAGAATAGCTCTTGCTCGTGCATTGTTTGTGGAGCCCGATTTGCTGCTACTTGATGAACCCACAGTGCGTTCTGTTTTATGTGTTCCCTTCCAGATTTTTCATTCTGCTCTATAGGATTTGGTACATACTTTTTTACTTGTATTTAATCATTGAAATTCAGAACCATCTCGATCTTCATGCGGTCTTATGGCTGGAATCCTACCTGGTGAAATGGCCAAAGACAGTCATAGTTGTTTCTCATGCGAGAGAATTCTTGAACACGGTAGTACCCATCACACCTTGCTGTAGTAATTGAAGAAATTAGAAGTACTAATTAATCTGGTTACTTTCCTGTGACGTGTCAAAACATTGTTTGAGGTGTCTTTTCAACTTCATGACATTCTCAGGTAGTCACGGACATTCTTCATTTACATGGGCAAAAACTGACTGGGTACAAGGGGAATTATGATATATTTGAGAGGACGCGAGAGGAACAGCTTAAGAACCAACAGAAAGCAATTGAGGCAAATGAACGTTCCAGAGCTCATATGCAGGTGTTTTTTCCTCTATAATGACATTAACGAATGAGTTTATATTTGTGGGCTAATGTGTTCACTGTCATTTTAGTTGTATTGTTAGAATCTGTTGCATCAATCTCTTGCTCTCTCTCTCTGGCTCCCTCCCTCCCTCCCCCCCAAGGCGTTTCCAAACCATATTAACTTGTATTTGCATGCAAATATTTTTTCTTTGCTATTGCAGGCATTTATTGATAAGTTCCGCTACAATGCAAAGAGGGCATCTCTTGTCCAGTCTAGAATCAAGGTACTTATTGTTATTATTTTATTTTTCTGTCTTTAAATCAAATGCTGCAGACTCATGACAGCTGTGAATCCTTGATGCCTTTTGTTCGGCCTGGTGTATATCAGTCAAAACAAATTCGAAATTAGTGTGACAACCTTTTTTTTATGCCCTTCAAACTATAGCTTGGTTTTATGCATCTTGTGTCTGAAGAGAACTCATACGGATATGCATTTCCTGTTGCTTTCTTCAGGCATTGGATCGGTTGGGTCACATGGATGAAATTGTCAATGACCCCGAGTATGCACAGCTCTCCTTTTACGGTTAAATTACAATGGCAGAATTAATACTTTCCACGAGTTTGCTCTATGGTTACTTTTTACCTATATATAGTTAAACTTATTTGACATTTTTTTTTGCAGCTACAAATTTGAGTTCCCAACTCCAGATGACAGACCAGGTCCCCCTGTAATAAGTTTCAGGTCTGCTGAGCTCAATTAGCAAAAGAGATTTTTCAAAACTCTATGGGTTATAGTCCACTCTTATTATTTGAAATCCTATGCTTTAATATTATTGAAGTGTAGATATTCGCTGCTGAATACTGATTACTGAATACTCTTAACTAACTTCTAATTATGTAGAGGGTTGGTATTATTATTATTATTTTTGCCTCTGCACACAATGTACTGTAGGGCCTAGAGAGAGAGAGAAAAAGACACATGAAATGGACTCCAGAACATTTATAGTTGCCCGAGTGAATTTCTCGGGCAGCATTAAATGCCTAATAATGCTATGGAGCCCACTTCATATTTCTATTTCTCTCTCATTCTAAACCCTAGAGTTCTTGACCGAACTCTAGGGGGTCTCTCTCTGTTAGGTAATGTGCTTTTTGAATTGTTTTGATGTTTCTTAATTGTGATTGCAGCGATGCATCATTTGGCTATCCTGGGGGGCCCTTATTGTTTCATAATTTGAATTTTGGAATTGATTTAGACAGCCGTGTTGCAAGTAAGTATGTTCGTCCCAAAGAATGCTTGTGTTCCTACCCTTTATCTCATAGGTACCTGCCTTTTTGATTTATACTTTAATGCATAAAATCTTCTGTATTTCTGTTGGAAAACAGAAATGCCATTCCATTGTTTCTCTGTTACTCTTTTTGAATTTTTGGGACAACTCTTATAACGGCAAATATAACTTATAAAAAAAGGGGCAAATATAAGCATTACTCGTAATTGTATAAGAAATAAGCCCCTTCAGAGCATTGCTAAGTACTCTTTAATCTGCTATATTGTTATTCCTCATTTCACATTCGGTATTTCCTTTTTCAATTCGTTATGCAGTGGTTGGCCCCAATGGCATCGGCAAATCAACTATACTCAAACTAATTGCAGGGGAACTACAACCAAGCTCAGGGACTGTTTTCCGTTCTGCTAAGGTACCTTACATCTTTGTCTTTGTATGACCTGTATTAAAGAACACTCTTACATTTTACTAATTTCAGATTACAAACATGTAAAAGGTTTCAAACATGTAACTGCTTATTTTTCATCTATATTACCTTCTTTGTAAGAACACAGAATGCCTATTGTTCATCTCTTCAACTAATTGCAAGATTGCAGTTGGTTTTATCTGCTTTGAACTGATAGGACTTTTGTTCTTGTCCACAGGTCCGAATTGCTGTTTTTAGTCAGCACCATGTTGATGGGCTTGACTTATCTTCAAATCCCCTTTTGTATATGATGCGTTGCTATCCGGTAAGTTCTCCATGTACTCTATTTTTTTCTCCTTCCTGGATGAGTTCGAATCCACTTTTGGGTAAGGAAAGATTTACGTCCTGACATATATTTTTTTGATAAGTAAAAAGAGAAATATATTAAATTATGAAAATAGGCAAGTCCCGAGTATACAAGAAGTATACAAAAGAGCCTAGATACAAGCTAAGAGCTGCGAAAAGCAGCGTAGGGATCATTGAAAGAAGTGTCATTCAGTACAATAGAAGAAGCTCAAAGTAATAAAGTATGATAAAAAAAAATGTCCCTAAACCCTTCCGGTGAACGCTCCTTCTCCTCAAAACAACGACTATTCCTTTCGTTCCAAGTGCACCACATTAGACAAAGATGCACCATCGTCCAAATAACCGCAATCTGCCCCTTACCCCGGATTCCTCTCCAACATGCCAATAGCTCTATCACCCTTCTAGGCATTACCCATGGCATACCTAGCCTTGTGACGATGGCATCCCATAAAACCTTAACTACTTCGCGATGAAGGAGTAGATGATCCGTTGACTCACTGTCCTGTTTGCACACGAAGCACCAGTTTGTTAGGTAGAGGCTGCGCCTTCTCAGCTTATCAGTAGTTAGAATACTCCCGTGGGATACTAGCCAAACAAAAAAAGCCACTTTTAAGTGAACCTTAGTCCTCCATATGCATTTCCAGGGAAATGCATTGGAGGGGTGTGTTGATAATACCTTGTAAAAGGAACGCACTGAGAAGCTCTTGTTCCCTGAGGCTGACCAAAGCAAACAATCCTCTCCATCAATATGTAGATTCAGTGCATTTAATGCGCTGTAAAAATCAGCAATATCTCCTAGCTTCCAATCCTGTGCTGCTCTAGTGAATCTCACTGACCAATAGGTGAAATTAGAGGAGATGTCCAGAATCAATCTTGAAAAGAGAGGGAAAAGTGATCTTCAGAGCAACCTCGCCGCACCAAGTGTCATGCCAGAAACTGACTGGAGTGCCCCTACCCACTGCAAACCTACAATTAGCAAGAAAATTTGCCCAGACATTGCGTATAAATTTTCACAAACCCACACCATAGATCCCTCTTACTTCATTGGAGCACCAACCACCCCGCATGCTCCCATATTTAGCGTCAATAATTTACTTATAAAAAAAAAAAAATTGACGTCAAGAATTTCCCTGCAAAGGACGTCTCTTTCCCTGTGATACCGCCATAGCCATTTACCTAGTAGAGCTTTGTTGAAAGTTCTCAAGTTGCGAAGCCCCAATCCACCGTTAGGCAAAGGTGTACATACCTTTTCCCACTTGATCAAATGGAATTTTTTCGAGTCCTCCAAACTGCCCCATAGGAAATCGTGAAAGGTCTTCTCCAATCTATGCCCCACACATGCAGGCAAGGGGAATAAGGAGAGAAAATATGTGGGTAGATTAGAGAGTGTGCTCTTAATAAGAGTGACCTTTGGCAGATAAAGACGCTTCCAACCCGCTAATTCGCGCTTGATTTTCTCAACAATCCCATCCCACATGGTCTTGGATTTAGGAGAGGCCTCTAGAGGGAGACCGAGATACTTCTAAGTCAAGGATGCTACCTTGCAGCCCAAAAAATCAGCCAATTTGCTTAGATTATCGACCGCACCAACTTGTACAATTTCAGATTTTGTAAGATTGACCTTGAGACTAGAGACGACTTCAAAACAGAACAAGAGAGCTCTTAGGGAGTGAATCTGATCTGGATCTAGCTCACAAAAAATCAGCGTGTCGTCATCAAAGAGAGGATGAGAAATTGAGAGATTACCATGAGTGAAGCCACTTACTGAGAAGCCTGAGATGAGACCCTCATCCACCAATTCAACATTCTACTTAAGACATCCGTTACGAAGATGAAAAGAAGAGGTGATAAAGAGTCTCCTTGCCTCAATCCCTGAGAACTATTAAAGAAGTCTTCAGGAGTGCCATTCACCAAAATAGAAAATTTGGCTGTAGTGATGCTTCATCCATTGGCACCACCTTTCCCCAAAGCCGTACCTACCAAGTATTTGTACCAAGAAACCCCAATTTATATGATCAAAAGCTTTCTCCATATCCAACTTACATAAAATACTTGGAATGCCGGCTTTGACTCGACTTTCCAAACATTCATTAACAATGAGGATTGAGTCAAATATTTCCAGACAATCATTACAATTTGGATGTAATGACATGTACGGTGGTGGTGGCAGGCAAAACTTTGTCTTCATACCTGAAGAAAAGGAGGGTAGTGGATGGAGAAGGATGGGGGAGGCTTTGTGGGAGTTTATTTACGAAGGGAGAAGCACCTACAGAAGACCATTGGCTGTGGTGATTTAGCCGCAAAAATGCTCATGCTGATGTCGAAGCAACCCCTTGAAACAAGACAATTGGACGACGGCATGGAAGCTCATAAAGGAGCCGCTGCAAGAAAGGGCAACAGACATGGTGTTGGCAAAGTTCCTCGTACTGCACCATGGCAGGGTGGCGGTGGTAGGCCTACTGTCGACATGGCAGTGGGGGACCTACATTGTACGTTGATGGACGTGAAGGCATAGTTGGCAGGCCTCCAATTTAAAGTAGATTGGCTGATATGGTGTGTAGAGGATAAAGGAGTCAGGGGTGGGCCTGGAAAGACGTGGGCTTAGTGTGGGCTGGGGAGAGGAAGAAACTGGCTTAATTGAAACATCAGATGGGCATCGTAAAAAGGGCTTGGGTCCGGAAGTCATTGGACCCAGCAAGGCTTCAGCAGCAAGTGTGGTGGGATAGAGTAGCTCATGTGGGCCTAGCAAGATGGGTCAATCGTTTAGGCCTCAGCCTGTGGAGCACAACTCAGGAGAGGAGAAACTTGAGGCCCAACTTGTGTGGAGAATTTGAAGAGGGGGGTGACCCACGACCCCTATCGGCGGAGCCTCGCATTAGTGTCGAAAAAGTTGGCGGGAGCCCCGCAACCAGTCAAGGAACCCTCAATGGAGGCCTAGAGGGTACGGGCGGCAGTGGAGGAGCCAATGACAATAGTTCTTGAAAGAGAGCTAGACTTTTCTCTACCACTGTGTCTCGAGACTCTGGGATATTGTGGCCAGACGTTGACGATGAACAACAAGGAAGCTCTATCCCTTTCAGCGGAGGCTCTACAACAGCCGGAGGAGCATATTGAGACATGATCAGCCCGGAAATCTCACGATGATGCTCACAATGATGCTTTTCTCCTTTCTGGAAGTGACGAAGGAGATGTTAATGGGCAGCCACAATTGCTTATTCTGATGCAAGGCTATTTTGAGTGGGATTGTAGAAACCTCTTCACAGAGGAGGTGATGGGGATGCCGTTGGACTCATAGAGGGTTACTAGAGGGGGGAGCCCTGACCCTTGAACTACATGTTACCAAACGAGTCTAGTGTGTCTGATTGGGTTCTGCTTAAGGTGAAGGAAACTCAATATTGTGTTGGGATGGAGTTTGAGGGCTTTGAGGAACAGTTTATGGCTTTTCTTACTGCCATAGAGGTGGGTCACACTCAGCTTAAGAAATCTGGGTCTAAGAAACAGAGAGAGCTAAACAGACTTACGTGGTCGTTGAATTATGAGGGCAGCTCAAGCCGAGATAGATCCAAAGGGAAGGGGATAGTATCTTTTATATGAGGCCCAAAATTGTCTTGGAATGTCCGTGGGCTTAATGAGGCCAACAAGTGTCTTCATAGAAGAAATTTGCTTTGTGAGTGGATGGCGGACATAATATGCTTACAAGAAACCAAGCTGAAATCTATTCCAAGCATTATTGTGGGAAGTATTTGGACCTGTCTATATTTGGATTGGGTGTATCTTGCATCAAATGGGACTTCGGGAGGAGTATTAGTAATGTGAGATAGAAGGGTGGTGGATAAAATTGAGGACTTCATAGGAGAGTATATAGTGACATGTTCCTTTAAGAGTGTGAAAGATAATTTCTTGTGGGCTTTTGTAGGTATCTATGGGCCGGATTTAGACTGTACAACAGATTATTATGGGAAGAATTAGCTGGAGTACATAGTTGGTGGGACCTTCCATGGTGCAAACGTGGTGATTTTAATGTTATAAGGTTTCCAAGCAAACGTTTTGGAGACAGTTGGCTACGACCAGCAATGGCAGAATTTTCAGAGTGTATTTTCGATCTGAATCTGGTGGACTTTCCTCTCATGGGGGGGTATTTTCACGTGATCTAATACTTAGACTTGGTCTCGATTAGACATATTCTTAGGCTCCGTTTGGAACTTGGTCTGAGTTCAGTCTAATTTTAAGCTAAGTTTAACATTCAAACACCTAACTCTTAAATCACTAAACTCACCTCAACTCAAAATTTTTTTACATGTGGGACCCACAATTTTTTTTCAACTCAACACCTCTTTAAACACGAGACCCACAAATTTTTTAATTTCATAAATACCTCTTAACTTATTTTAACATAAAAAAACATCTAAACTCATCTTAGGTGGGCCCTACAAAACTTACTCCACTATGTCACCTCATTACTATTTATAAAGAACTTGACTTGTCTCAACTTAACTCAACATCCAAACGGGACCTTAGTCTCACCGGAATGGGAAATGCACTTTCTCGCATTTGTCAAGAGGTTGCCTCACATCAGAGGTAAAGGATTATAGGCTCATTAGTTTTGTCAATGGGATGTACAAGATCATTTACAAGGTGCTTGCAAATCGCTTAGGGAAGGTATTGGGGAAGATCATTACGAAACCACAAAATGCATTTGTAAGGGGTAGGCAAATTCTGGACTCAGTTCTTATTGCCAATGAATGCCTGGATGGCAGACTAAAATTTGGTTCTATAGGGATCCTATGTAAGGTGGATATGGAGAAGACCTATGATCACGTAAATTGAGACTTTCTACTTACTGGGTAGGTGTGGATTTGGGGGAGATGATGTTCGTGGATCAAATGGTGCATTTCAATGGCGAGATTTTTAGTTTTGATTAATGGCAGTCCAGTTGGCTTTTTTAGTAGTTCGCGAGGCCTAAGAAAAAGGGATCAGTTGTCCCCACTCTTCTTCATCATTATTATGGAGGCACTTAGTAGGATGATATCGGTTTTGGTTATGAATGACTTTGTGGCAGACTTCTCGGTTGGTGACCCCAATAGGGGTATTTTTAATATCTCTCACTTATTGTTTGCAGATGACACACTAGTATTTTGTGAGGCAGACCAAAACCAGCTTCGGGCACTGAAGGCACTTCTACTGTGTTTTGAAGCAACGTTAAGTTTGAAAATGAACTTTGACAAATCAGAGTTTGTGCCAATTGGTAGTGATAGCAACATTTGGTAATTGGCCAATACGCTTGGATGTAAGGTTTCCTCTCTTCCCATGGATTACCTTGGACTTCCTTTAGGGGCTGCCTCAAGGACTATATCAATATGGGATATTGTGATTTAGAAGATAAAATGTAGATTGGCAGGGTGGAAGCGGTTGCACTTGTCGAAAGGTGGCCGGATTACCTTAATCAAGATTTCTAACTTACCAACATATTTCTTGTCTCTTTTCCCAATTACAGCTAGTGTGGCGGCTCAGATTGAAAAACTTCACCGTGATTTCTTATGGAGTGGTGTGAGGATTGAATTCAAATTCCATCTAGTTAGTTGGGACAAGATATGCACTCCAATCTCCTCTGAATTTTCAATCGGGCCTTACTTTTTTGGGGGGGGGGGGTTGGTGTACCAGAGAGGTGAGTGAAGCTTATGGAGTGGGAGTTTGGAAGCACATTAGATGAGGGTGGGGGTTTTTTATTCGCCATACCAAACTGATGCTAAGAGCGGGCTCTAGAATAAAATCTTGGAGTGACATGGTGTGAAAATAATGCCCTAAAGGACTCGTTTCTTTCAGTTTTTTGGGTTGCATGTGATCAAAATTCAGTGGCGGATCTCATGGTGTTATCGGAAGATCAAGTCCAATGAAACATCACTTTCAGTAGGGCGGCACAAGAATGAGAAGCTGGCAGCTTCGAGGATTTTTTTAGCCTATTGTATTTTGCGAAACCGAGTAGACAACGAGTTGACACATTGTGGTGGGTACCTACAAGTAAGGTTACATTCTCGGTTCGATCCTTCTACAAGTCCTTCACACACTTGCTGAAAAATCAGTTTTCATGGCGAAGGATTTGGCAAAATAAGACGTCTCCCAAAGCGGCATTCCTTACTTGGACAGCTTCCCTGGATAAGATTTTGACAACAGATAACCTAAGGAAGTGCAAGGTGATTATACTAGATTGGTGCTATGTGTAAGAAATCCGGCGAGACAGTGGATCATCTCTTACTACATTGTGAGATTGCTAGAGCACCGTGGAATGATGTTTTTGGCCGAGTAGAGTTAGCTTGGGTAATGCTCACCACATTGGTTGAGTTTTTGGCCAGCTGGACACATCCATGAGGTATTCCACAAATCAAAGCTGTGTGGAATATAGTACCTATTTGTATTATGTGGTGCCTGTGGCAGGGGTGAAAACGATCGGACGTTTGAAGATAAGGAGTGTTCACTAGCGGAACTTAGATATTTATTTTTAAGAACTCTATTCCTATGGGCCATAGTTGTAGACTTTATTGGCCTTGATTTTCATGACTTTCTTGTTTCTATTGCTACGACCTAGATAGGTCTTATCTCTTGTATACCATCTTGTGTATTTGGGCTATGCCTATTATCATTAATACAATCGTTTACTTATTAACAAAAAAAAAAAAAAAGATTTTAACCTTGCGTCCAAAATATCCAATCTAACTAAAATAGATACCAAATTGCTTTCCTCCTCTAGTCTCTATGGCATTGTTAACAGGATCCTTGAAATTAAGAACATGCGTAAATTTTCTCTTATTACTGTTATTCAATTAATTATAGGTCAATCTTAAAATTCTTAGATTTAGTCCCACCCCCAAGTTCAACATTGAGTTTGACTTAGTCCGGTTTGGATACAAGAAGTGTTTCATTTCATCTTATCTCATCTCATCATTACAACTTTCACAAATTTTCACACAAAATATAATAAAAAAATTCAACTTTTTCCAATCTCAAAATAATAATAATATTAAAAAATAATATTCTAACAATATTTTATTCAACTTTCATCTCAACTTATTATCCAAACGACACCTCAGTCTGGTGGAGTATGGCCTACCCTGATATGCTCCAGAGTTCTTATCCAAAACATGTTTTGGTGGTTATCTTGCTGTTCAGAATAGCAATGATTGCAATTAAAAGTCGATATTCTTATTTGAAGGTTCCTTCTTGCAGGGTGTGCCTGAACAGAAGCTCCGAGCTCATTTGGGTTCTTTTGGTGTAACTGGAAATCTTGCACTTCAGCCGATGTACACTTTGTCAGGTATCTTTCGTTTACTATTTATGTTTAAGAATAGAAAAAGATACTTTAGTAGAGATCTGAATTGTTCTTCTAGATCTAGAACTTGACATGGACCTCAAGTATTGAATACTGGTTGGTTATTAGGAAAAAGAAAAACTGGTTGGTTGAGTTGCATGGTTGCAATATGACATGTGAACTTAAATACTGATTATGGATGTTAGTCACACGGCCAATCTAAATTATGTGCTAATGAGTTCTAGCTCAATTGGGTGTTATGTAACTTATCGATCACATAAAAGAGAGCCACTATCAAATATGATCTATTAATTGCACATACTAAACTCTTTATTTCTAATAAGCTCTTCATTTCTAAATACTAAACTCTTTAATTCCAATAAGCTCTTGAAATACTAACCTCTCTAATTGCACCGGATGAAATATTAGGTGGTCAGAAAAGCAGGGTTGCATTCGCGAAGATAACATTTAAGAAACCTCACATAATATTGCTTGATGAGCCGTCCAATCATCTAGTAAGTTTTCAGCTTTTTCTCTTGACTTGATTATTATTTTGGGCAGGGGTTGTTATTTAATTGATGTCACCTGTAGTTGTAATTGATATTTGAATTTTTCAGCCCATTGCTTTTTCCTAGAAATGAAAGTTGCTTCTTGTTGAAATTTTCTAATTTTTTATTATTAATATTGCTATCCTTGCAATCTTTTTTCTTTTCGATGGGGGAATTAACTAAAAATATCTTATAATGATGCAATTCATTATAAGATCTTTTTAATTAATTTTTTTATACATCATTTTGTATATCATTGTGCAAGCTTTACCATGATGATTAGTCATGGTTACAACTGAAGTAAATCTCCCTCCCAGACAATGTGGGATCCCATTCATCACCCTTCTGTACTTATATCTAGGGCGTTGCATTTTGGCCAAAATCTAAAGGCAATAAGCAGTATTCCCATCCTTTCAGACTGCATCCTTAAGATCTAGACTAGTCTACTATTCCATGAGTCTTAATTTGCGGTCTGGATCATCTCATGATCGAGTTTTGCTTGTCATGCCTAATGTTGCGATAGACTGGTATACCCATGGGATTCTCAATGTAGACTCCATTTTGTCCAGTTCTGATTCTTTTTTTTTTTTAACATACTTTGAAACAGTCAAGAATTTTATGATTCCATTTTGGGAGCACAATGTTACGATCTCTCTCTCTCTCTCTCTCTGTGGCGTAGTGGGTATTTTGGATATGTTGTCTTTCTTATTTATCACAAAACTTGTACTTAGCTAGACATGAAGAAATGCGCATGTCTACAGTATGAAACCTTTGTTTCCAAAAGCCCCTTTTTCTCTGATATAAATTGAATTTTATTGATATGTTTTCTCGAGGGGAAACTTCATTTTAGAAGCAGGAAAAAAAAAAAAAAAAAAAAAAAAAAACTTCATTTTAGAAGCAAGTCCTAAAAGTTCCACTCTAGGATTTTGCAGCAAATTGAGATTGATGCTTTAGGGAATAAAATTTGCAAGATTTTTTCTGGTTTATTTTGTGGACTTAACTACTTGAGGACTTGTTCATGGCTACTAAGCTGGCTACAAATCTCTTGTTCATATACGGAAAATGATCGATAACTTCTAGCATACCAATGGCGTTTTTGTTTTTCAACAAGGAACATTCCAATGGTATTTATTACACCTCACCAAACAGCACATTTTGCATTATTTCCTTCTGATTTGTAGTTCTGATGTAAGATGTTAGATCTGATTGATTTGATCTGTATTTCTGTCGAAACAATTGATGCCTTGTAAAAGAAATATTCTTGATTCCAACTTTTGTCTCAAATGAAAATGTCAACAAACTGACTGGGGATTCGTTTTCTTCATGCAATGTATAGGATTTGGATGCTGTGGAGGCACTAATTCAGGGCCTTGCTTTGTTTCAAGGAGGCATACTCATGGTATATTACCTCTGGCTTTTCATGATTCCCATTCATGACAGCCCAATTTATGGAACATAAATAAGACACTTAAATTGTATGTGTTTTCCTTGATTGCAGGTTAGCCACGACGAGCACCTAATATCTGGTAGTGTAGATGAACTATGGGTGGTATCAAAAGGAAAGATTTCACCATTCCATGGCAGCTTCAATGATTATAAGAAGATACTGCAGTCTTCATAGAAAAGCTGGTCAAATTCGTTCTCTTCGGAGGTGTAAGTTTACCTTGATTGCAGTAAAATTATTGGGATATGAGCAGAAGACTATAGAAACATAGCAAAATATTATATATATTGGGAGAAACTTCTGCTGAAAGGGTGAGTAGTGAGAGATGGCGTGGTTTCTTGGAAAATATATTTCGATTGTACAATATTTTTTCAATATTAACGGGCTTGAATTTTGATAAACAGGTCCTCAATGAGCATTCCTTATCATTACAATAAGGCAAAAGGTGAGAATAAATCAAGAACGTGTGCGCATGTAATCTTTTGTACAAGCAAAAAGAAAGAAACACTATGTCATATCTATCTCAGAAATTAGATAATTTTCTTTCTAACGTGTGAGTTCTTCTAACTCATTTATTCAAAGCTGGGTTTTGATACTTTTTTAAGGTTTTGATGATGTTATACCTTGTGTAATTTATTTTGTTGATCAATTCAAATTAAAGAATTATGAAATCGCCACGTTAAAGGAATAGTTTTTAGAACATAGAAATTATATTCTATAAATCTATTAAAGTAAAGTATTTGGTTCACAAAGCAATTTCACCTGATGTAACTCTGATGTAATTTGTTGTAAAGCATTTTGGAAAATGATATTTAGTTTCATGAGTTGGTCCCTTCAAAGTTATTGTTTATGTATTTTATTTTATTTTTTTATTTTTCCTAATAGTTAAAAGAAGTGATTATTAATGAAGTAGTGTATTTTTTTATTTTAAAAAAATGTCTAAAGATGTTTAAAAAATATTTGAAAGAAAATGCAATTGCAATAGTAGTAAATTTAAGGGGCCAAGCTCATTGGCCGAGTAGTAGCACCCAAATTAAGTCGTGAGATCTCTTTGCTTTGAAATATTTATTAAGGTTATGTTGTTTATAAATAGTAGTGAATTAAGATGGTAAAATGAATTTTGTAGAGTCTATTTAAGATAGGTTTAGATGTATTTAGATGTTAATATGAGTTTAGATGTATTTATAGAAAATTGAAAAAGGTTGTGGGATTCACGTGTAAAGAGATTTTGAATTGATATAAGTTTAGTAATCTGAGAGTTGAGTGTTTGGATGTTAGACTTAATTTAAAATTAGATTGATCTGTCTAAATTTGGAATGTAAATGTTGAGGTCGTTAATAGTTATTAACACGGACTTATAAATTGAACTTGCCTTTTCATTATTTAGACATTCATCGGATTCATTTGATTCTGTTTTGAAAATGATAAATGTTAGATACTTTGAAATCGTAACGGAAAAACTTTTTAAAATTGGATCTTTCACGCTTAAAGTCAGTTTCTGCAGAAATATTTCGTCATGAAATCAAAGGTTTGGATTTTATGCATTCTTTTTCGAAAATGAAAACATTCGACTTTATCATGTTGACCTAAACCATCTTCAACTTATCTATTTAAAAATATAAATTAAAAATATATATATATTCAAGTTTATACAAAATTACACGTACTAAAAATATTTTTATTTTTTGGAATTTCCATAGAGAAGTTGTATTAAGGATAGATTTGAAGGGTGAGATGAGAATTTTGTATTTTGTTTTAAAATTATTTAAAATATGATTTTTTAGTTTTAAAATTTGAAAAAATTGAATTAAAATTAAAAAAATTATATTCAAATTTAAAAAAGTTATATTGAGATCTAAAAAAGTTAAATTATTTATTATATTTTATATAAAAATTTTAAAAAAATATAATAATTAAATAAGATAAGATAAAAAATATTTTAATTTGATTTGTATCCAAACCTATCATTAAAAAGCAGAGAGGAATAGAATTTGCCGAAAGCGCCGCGGTTTCGGATTCCCAAAATGGATAATAACAACAGTACGGTATCGAGAGAGACGCTGGACCAGGTGGCGAGCTGGTTTGGTTCCACTGTTGTCTCCGCCTTCTTCTCCTCCCTCGAGCGCTTCTCCTGCCTCAATCTCTCCACCACCGACCCCGACGACGATTACGACGACTACGACCACAACCAAGACGACCAAGACAGCCAGAACTACGTCGCCAAGCGTCCCCCCGTCTGATTCTCTATCCAGCTTCAACTGTCGGTATTCTCCTTCTGTGTTGGTATGGAACTTGGTTTCTTCTTTAACGTATTATCGTCGTTGATGTGCCCTGTGATATGCTCTCTCGCGCTTGAATAATTGAATTATAGCTTCATGTTGGTGGGCTCCAGTCTCCAGATCATGGTCATGATCAGATTGTTGCTTATAAGAGTTTTCTTTTGTCTTTTTCCTTTTGATTCTTGATTGATGATGACTAAAGCTTGATTGAACAAACTAAGAAGCAAAAGCTGAAGACCTTCTCTCTCTCTCTGTTTTTTTTTGTTTTTTTTTTTACTTGTAAGGATCAGATATGGGGATTTTGGTTTGTGATCTATCCCACCAGCAAAGGGGAGTTCGCTGCCTTTTTTGTTCTTTGTTTCGGAGTCTTTTACTCGTTATTGTCGAGAAACAAACATGTTTGTTTTGCTTCTTCAACTTGAATACATCAGTTATTAGACTGTTGCTTTCCAGAATCTGTATCACGCTGATCTTACTGTATTGAAGGAGAGTATGCACTACTTATGGCAGTAGTTTGTTGCAAAGAGCATATTCAATCTGGTGAGTTATAGTCATTCTTATATCAAATGCACTCTTCAAATAAGCTATTATCAAAGACAAGTTCAATTTCTAACTTCTCTGTCTAAGTAGTAGCATTTCTGGAGAAGAGCTCCAATGTGAAATGCTTTCTTTATGGCAAGGAGTAATAGCCGAAAACATTTTGATTCCTAAAACACTCAAGAGTCAAGAACATGGTAGCTAAAATCTTTCCTTCTCATATATGTATTGCTCTAGAAAATCCTTAAGAGAACGTAGAAAAACGAGTCGAGAGAAAATAATTGATGCATCTACAGATTTGCAAGGTGTACAAGTTTGAATTTTACATTAAGTGCATCTCTCTCTCTCTCTCTCTCTCATGGAGATCATGTATACACTTTAGAATTGCTAGTTGCATTTATTGCAATTGCTACTTATTGTTAGTCTAAAAGGACCATAGAACGGGGAACATGCACATGAAGGGCTCAACTTTACCAGCGTTGTTAATCTTCATGCTCTTTCCAACAAAGCAGCATGGCTATGCAACGCCGGATTATGTACAACTTTGTTCTCTTCTCCTTGAAGGTTTTCGCCTTTGGCACTCGAACTTTGGTTTGCCTTTGCTGTGAAGTAGAAAACTCCATGAACTTGGTTCTGAGACAACCCCAGCTTGGAACCTCTCGTTTGTCCTAGATTGTTAGGACTTTGGAGTGGTCTTCCCTATAGGAATCTTTTTATATGTAGGAGTTACTGCAGTTTCTTTCAGTTTTTGTTTTTACAAGTCAAAAAACAAAATAATTGGTAAATTCAAAAAAAAGGTCTGACAAAGCAACTCTACTGTTCTACTAAAAGTTAAGCCTGGATTTCGAGTTCTTCTCCCATATACTGCCTTAATTTACTAGTTCTCTGCTTCATAATCCGGAATTTCAGGTTAATTGTATTTGAACACCCAAATTGCAGTTTTTTTGTCCAGATAATTTAATAGCAAAATGACAAATTGAGCATATGATTAACCTTCTATTTCTAGAAACATTAATTAGGAATTGTGCGGCTATGGTTATATATTTTCTGAAAATAAAAAAAGATACAATAATTAATTAATCAACTGAATCACAACTACCGACCGCATCAGAGGTTGGTGGAGATGGCTTCACCAGTCTTTTGGTTTTAATATTCAGTTTTCTTTGTAGATAATAGATATTGATAAGCTGCCATAACCTACGAAAGTATGGAATGACGTAGAAACTGCCGGTAGTCAGTCCTATTGGGACCTCAATTTTTTGTATTCCGAGAGCATTTATATATTTATATATATATATATTTATAGTGCTGCATAGATGATCTTTCCCGGCACTTAAAAGATCATGAGAAATATTATAGTCACAAATAGATTACATAAAAATAATCTCATAAATTGATATTGTTTGATATAATTCGTTAAATTGTAAAATTACTTTTTATTATAAAATAAATTTAATAAATTACATAAAATCACGTCAATTTGTATCATTATTTTAAAGATTCTATAGAAACGTTAATATTTTACTACTAAGCCGGATTGTTGAGCATAAGATAATGGACATAAGATGCAGTCAATGCTTGCTTCCCTTAGACACCGTTAATTTACCCCTTTTGTCACGAAAAAAAATTGTTAAATATTTCACAGTAAAAGTATTAAAAAAATTAAAAGAATACATCAAGCAATATATCATTTTATGTGAATTTACTATTATATATACAGTCCTCCCCACTTTATTTAATATTCCTACTTTCTTATACCGTTGCTTTTTCACTTTATAGTTTGGGAAAAGCAACTTTGCCTCCTTGGTTTGACCGTCGTAATTCACCGTTGGTTATTCTTATTATTATTTTTTTTAACTTAGTGATTAATAAAGTAATTTTAATATATTGATATATTTTTTTTTTACTTTTTAAAAATATTTAAAAATATTAAAAAAATATAAAAAGAATAAAAAAGAAAAAAGAGAAAGAAGAAACCTGGGCGGCATAGTAGTCTTACCCTTATAGTTTTTATGTAGTTGTTTTGTTGGCGTAAGGAATTAATTAGATCCATCGTTGCCATTTGGCAGATGCAACTCCACCTTCTACCGTCCACTACAATAAAAACGATCTTTTCGGACTAATTTATCGCGATCAAAAGATTATTTGTAATCAATTTTAGTTACAAATAGTCATTTAGTCGCAATAAATTGATCTGAAGATGCTGTTTTTGTTGTAGGGATCTACATGTATATATATTGACTTTACCATAGCATATTATTTCTCTTTTATGTCATTAGAAATGAGATTGTAGACTTTCAACCATCATCTTGATGTAAATATAACTAGCAAATATGCATGCATACATGCATCGTCTTCAACGAACAATTATGAGAGTGATCATTTAATCTGCAGTCTGCTACTTTGTTCAAATCGTGTTTATTTTATTGCATATATATAAATAGTAGTACTTGGGTGAAGAAAAATTAAGAGTTTGGTTTATATATAAGAGGTGTTGATCCTTCAAAATATTGGAAGAAGAGTAATGTTATACACAATTATAAATTGTGCAAGTGCTGTACATTCATTTTAAAAAAATAAAATTTATTATTAAAAAATTAATTTTTTTTATAAGAGTATCATATTTACTATTTCTTTTTTCAAGAATAATGCGTACGATAAACTTTCTCAAATTAAATGACTATTTGGTTTGATTAATGGGAATATTTTGCTGCTCAGAAACTACCTTTTCCCACAATAAATGAGACTCTTGCGTTTAAAAATAATCTAATCTGATTCGATTTTGGGGTATATATATATACGTTGCAAATGGAGACGGGTTGTGGCTGGTCAAAAGGAGTTGTTTTGGCTTTTTGCTCGAGGAGTTTGAAATTTTGAATGTTCGTAAGACCAGAAGATTGATTGCTGACGCCTCCATTCCTACTACACCTTCATGAGTAAAGAGCTTCATCTACAGAAGCTAAAGACATCGGATAACAAGGCTCAAGGAGAAACAGTACGTACTACTTTTGTGTCTCACCTTTGAAATCATCAGATAGTTTTGCTTTGCGATTTTATCTATGTGCTAGCAATCATGAGGAGGTTTGGATATAATTTTTTTTTTTAATTCATTTCATCTTATCATTCAGTTTTTTTTAAATTCTTACACAATACAATAAATAATTTAATTTTTTCAAATATCAAAACAATAATAATAGTAAAAAATAATATTCTAATAACATTTTATTTAATTTATAACTTTCATCTCAGCTCATTACTCAAACCTCTCTTAAGATTACGTTACGTTTAACTTTTTGAATTTAGATCATTTAAAATTTTATTTTGAATTTTAGAGTCTAGGATGGGAGATAAATCGACGTAAAATGTAACAGCCCGCTAGAAATTCATTGGTAGGATTTCTATTGACTTTAGAAACCTCGTGAAAACCTATAGAATCAACCAATCACACAGGTTTTAGTCTATCAACATAGTCGGTGTTATCACTCACTGTGGTGCTAGAAATATGAGTTGAATTATTTGAGATAGTTAGAAGTGTCAGAATGCGTTGTGGTCTACGCCATTAGACTCAGTTGATTATTTAGGATTTTATGGTGTATTAACCCATTTTCATAATTTCGGACGAAACACCTGTTTGAAACTGTGATTTTATTTTTAGGGGTACTTCAGGGTTGAATTTTGATAAACGATTTTCACTATAGGTTAATATGAATATTTAGGATTTTTCA